>JAWWES010000041.1:65150954-65320701 GCA_035583135.1 Lophotriccus pileatus
CCCCCCCCCCCCCCCCCCCCCCCCCCCCCCCCCCCCCCCCCCCCCCCCCCCCCCCCCCCCCCCCCCCCCCCCACAGACAGAAAAGGAAGCCTTGCTTCACTTAGTGTCTGAACACAAAGTGAGGTTTTGTCTCACCGATTTATCTCCCTAGGAGCAGCAAACTGAATATCCTAAACTCGCGTTAAAAGCAAAGTGTATATGTTTCTTAAAGGAGGAGGAATGTTTTCTTACTGCGGGAAAAGAAATCAAATTTAGTGACTGGCATTTGTGTCCAGCAGAGTCGGATGGTCGAAGAGAAATAGTCTGGACACAGGCACACCCGCTCCCTGTTAGGATACAGAGCTGTAAGAAAGCGGGGATTAACGCCTGCCTCTGTTTGACTAGGAAGAGGGGGAGTGGGGGGGAAGTTTAAGTCTCTTTTTCGAAGTCCGTACATTGCAAATCCAGCCGCGTTACTATACTAGAGGAAATGACAAAATGTTTCGGTTTGAGAGGACGAGTCCTTTATTTCCCTTATTGGATAAGTTTCATGTGTTTTCCCCAACAAGTCCTGCTTAAGGACATGCCTTTTGAAACACAAACACACGCACAACTCGCACACGCACATAGACAGATAAGATATGTATTAGATCCTGACACATACAGGGTGGGGGGAAGAGCGGGAGAGAGAGCGAGAGAGAGGGAGAGAAAGAGAGAGAGAGAGAAAGAGAGAGAGAGAGAGAGAGAGAGAGAGAGAGAGGAGAGAGAGATCCTCCTACCTGGAGCCATAGATTGCAAGATACGTAGTGTTACCTGGGGAAGTCAGAACAAGTAAAAACAGATTGAACTTCAGGGCTCTATGAGGCAGTTGATCAAGATCAGTGCTTGCTCATTCTCTCCCTCAGACTGTCTGTCTTGGGTTTTTGTTTTACCGTTTTGAGCAGCCCTTTCTATTTTTTCTTCCACTTTAGCTTTAATATCCGAGCCGGTTTCGGTCACCATGGCTCTGGGAAGAGCTGCCTATCTGCGCGGAGTTGATTTTTTACAGCTCGGCCGGCTTTGCTCCTGGGTAGCTTCAGCAATGCTCTTGACTGGGATTTAATCGACAAGATCAGTTCGGCTTTTTTGCATTTTTTTATGGCTCAGTCCATTTTCTAGATCATGCACAGAAACTTTCGGAAGTGGATTTTCTACGTGTTTCTATGCTTTGGAGTCATCTATGTCAAATTAGGGTAAGTCCTTGTGCACGACAATCTGCTTGGCTTTTTCGGTAACGTTAGTGCGGAGTCGTGAGCAACGTTTCGCAAAGGGGGGAAAAAAAGGAGAAGAAAGCAGGTGAATATTTCTCTCTCCGCCCCCCGTGTGTCCAGGCAGCCCCCCGGAGCACGGCCGTGGGTGTCCCCGGTCCGGGCAGCGCGGCGGGCGATGCCCGGCGGCGCAGGAGCGCTCCGGCCGCGCCGAGCCTGCAAGGAGCCGCTCGCCGGTGATGACGGATCCTTTTATTTTGTACTGCTTAAGCGAACTTAAATATTATCTCTGGCGTACAGTATCCTCAGAGGGAAAAAAAAAAAAAAAAGAAAAAAAAAAAAGAAAAGAAAAGCAGCCTGACAGAGTTAACTCAGGCGCTGCTGCTGGGACAATAGAGCAGAGCTGAGGTATTAGAGAGGCGAAAGGGGCGGGAGGAGGGGAATCCCTGCTCTGAACCTGCGCTCATGGATTTGGTTTATGCAGGCCTAGACACAATTTGCGTTTCTATCCATCACACGGACGTGTTGAAATTAACTTGACAACTGGTCTGGCTACCTCCGCGCCGGAGCGCCCGGGAAGCAGGCGGGCTCGGCCGGAGGGCTCGGCCCGGGCCCCGGGGGCGGCGGGGGCTCCCGGGGAGCCCGCTGCTTGCTCCTCGGTGTTTGATCACCGCGATCGAGAGCACGCGGTTATTTCAGTTGCCAAGTTTCGCCCTCTCTCCCTCTGCCTCTCCCCCCGGTGCCTGTATGCCCTTATTAATATTGCTCGTCGCAGTAGGCTGACTTGAGTTGAATTTCCACATTCCTGAGCCCCAGCCGAGTCCTTACCTGTCGAACTGCAAACTCTTTAAAGATCCTGTCTTTGCATAGCTGCGGGATTTTTTTTTTTTTAATGATCAAGAATGCATAAGGTGAGTTGCAATCCAAAACTGCTCGCTTCCCACCTTGAAATCAATACGGGGAAGAGGAGGGGGGAGCCAAAGGGCAGCCCCCAGAGGCGGGGGAGCGGGGTCAATTCCCCGGAGGGACGGGCAGGCCGGCCGTCAGCGCAGCTCAGCAGCCCGGCCCGTCGCGTCCCGCGGCGGAGCAGGAGGGCAGCGGGGATCGGGAACGGGGAGCGGCCCGGCCCTGCCCGCCGGGCCCCGCCGGCGCCGCGGGCGCTGCTGTGGTCACGATGGGACAGCCCCGTGCCCACTGGCAGCAGCCCGGGCAGCGGCAGGAGGGGGCTGGCGGGAAGGAATCTGCAAGATCTTCGCCGGAGCCGAGGACTAAGGTTAAACGAGGGCCCGAGGTGGGGGGAAGGAGTAAACCAGACTCCTTGGGGGCGAGAAGGGCAGCGGCGCTGCCCAGGCAGGCTCGGTGCCCGCCGCGGGAGTTCGCCCAGCCTGGCAGCAGAGGCAGGGCTGTCCCGTTTGCGGGGCGCCGGCGAGACCCGCGGCTGCCCCGGAGCGTCTCCAGCAGGTTGCTCGGAGGGCAGCAGCCGGCTCGCATCCATCCCTCGGCGTGTTTGCTTTTTTAGGTATTTTTGGCAACGCTCTCGGCCCGCCCCCGCAGGTGCCGCCGCGGTGGCCGGAGGAGCGGCGCTGCCCCGCGGAAGACCCGCGGAGGATGCGCGGGTGCGGAGCGGGCGCGGGGGACGCTCTCCACGTTCCCCGCGTCCTGCCCGCGGGGTGCCCCGCGTCCGCCTCTGCCTCGGCCGGCGCACATGCCCGGGGGTATCTCCAAATCCTGCCTGCTGGAGACAGGAGGCGTTTTCTGTGCTCGAACTTCTGGGGGCCAAATACCTGCGCCGCCCTTTGTCGTAGCCGTGGTCGGCAGTGATGGGCTCTGTCGTCCTCCAGGCTCGGATTGCCGGGGGTTTAGATGAGAAGTGAATATGCTGAGGCTGTGTATCTATGAATGAAGCGACGACTACCTCAATAACTGGAGGACTTTCTACAGCACACTCCTCACAGGGCTACAGGCGAGCTCAAAGAAAATACCTTGCAAAATAAGAGCAATGATATTGCTATTCACTTTCGCTGCGGTGAAAGGGAGCAGTATTGGGCACATGTTACAGTCTGGAAGGTAGATCTCTTTTCGAAATTGATTGCGGCTATTTTAGAAGGGGATTCAGAGCAAAAATCACAGGAATGCTGCTGGACTGAGCCTGGAAATGAAACTGAGCGGACAGCAGGAACAGTAAAAGCCCTTGCAGAAACCCTATCAGATCCATCACCATGCCTGTAAGGCGATGAGGATACTTCACTTTCTCTGAACAATAGGAGAGAAATTTGCTCTGAGATCCAGAGCTACTTCTAGGCTAGGCATGTGGGGTGCAATTATTTCCTCTTTCATCAGCCACTGGAACTACCATTTTGTTGAAACCATATCCTCGGAGTGTAATGATGCCTTTTCTGGTGAATTCTTTGCACTGAAAAGGGGAAGATGAAGGCAGATAAAAAGCATTCTGTCTTCCAGAGCATTCGATTGGTTTTCAGCGGGAAGGAGAGCGCCGTCGTGTCAGCCACCGCAAGGAGGGAAGGCTTGGCAGGCTTTTTTTATTTTGTTTGCTGCTGAGCACGTGTTCGTACCTTAATAAAACGTGCTAAAAGCTCCAATTTCTGTGTCAAACATGACACCGGGGGGAGAGGAAATAACGCAATACATAAGCTACTGGGCGGGGCGGGGTGACGCGGCAGAGTCCCATAAAGAAGCCGCTGTGTCCAGTTAGGAGGAGGGGGCAAGGTCCCACGCAGGTAGTCCTTCCTTCAGGGAATTCCCCTTGTTCCCGTTTCTATTTCCTATCCCCTAGTTCGCTGGAGAAACAGGCGTGAGGTGAAGCATCCCTTGATATTTCTGTCGATGGCATTTCTGTCCAAGCACCGAGGTTTAGAGCATATGGATCAAATATTGACCTCGGCAGGACTGAAACAGAAATGTTTCCTGCCAAAATCGCAGAGCGTTCGTCTCCCGTTTATTTAATAAATACATCAGAAACTAAACATCACAGCAGTACCACAGATACGAATCACAGTGGATGCTCTGGAATAAGTGATGTGACCTTCGGAAAGACAGAGTCGCGGGCAATACCCGGCTCAGGGAGCTGGGGGCACACACTACTCTTTTCCTCTTTATTCTGAAAAGAAAGAAGGGCGACAGCCGGACAGCGCCAAAGGGAGAGAGGAGGACCCCGTTCCCCGGCGGGGAGGAGGTCACGGTGCGGTCAGAGGGACGCGGGCGGCGGGAGCTGACATTGTCCAAGGCGGCAACGAAAGGTGCCGACAGCCCTTCGAGGGGCGGCGGGGACTCCTCCTCCGTGCCGAGCTGGGCTGGGGGCTCACAAGGCTGCGGACAAGGGCACCCAGCCCACCCTGGGACGGCCGGAGTGCTCCGCTCCCCCTCGGCACTCCCAGGGACGCTGCGGCAAGACCGGGACCTCTCTCCTCCCTTACAGCGGAGGTCGCCTGGGGTTTGCGGCGTTCGCAGTAAAAGTCCAACGAAATCGCGCTGCCCTCGCCGTCTCCGGGGCTGTCCGGCCGCGGGGAGCCCCCCCGGCCCTCGGCAGGAGCGGCCGCGGCGCGGCCTCGACGGCGGCAGCACGTGGAGCGCCGGGAGCCGCGGCGAGGCCCCGGGAGCGACCCCGCGGGACTGACGCCGTCCTGCTCCCCGGCCCCGCCACGGGCACCTGCCGTGATGCCGCCGCCTTCCCTGCCCTCCCCGCCGGCCGGACACTCGCTCATCTGGGGACTCTTCGTTCCCTTCTTCCCCCCGGCACTGTACTTGCAGCTCGGTGGGATACAAGAAACACCCAGTTCTGCCCAGAAAGGACCCCGGCATTCTGTCCGCCGGGCGCACCTTTCAAGCCCTTCCCGGCTTCCAACTGCCCTTCTGCCGGACTCTCCCCAGGCTTGGAGTAAGAAAGGGACCGCGGCCGGGAATAGAGTTAATAGGGGGAAAAAACCCACAATCCCCCCACCAAATAGTTTATTGGTGCCTTTTCTGTTTCATCTGCCCGAATATGATGTCGGCAACCATTTCAGTGCTATTCTGCCCCGTTTTGTCCAAAATACACCTGTTTGTGGCAGAAGGAACGACAGATGCTGAAGTGCCCGTATTAGGTTTTACCGACAATACTTCTCTTCCAGTATGACATAATTTTATTGAAGGGAATATTTTCGTCTTCAATCAAGAACTGTGCTCCTCGCTACTCCCGTCTGACATACGTACAGAAACCATTTGGATGGAATTTAGCAGGTTATTCTTACCATCATCATCATTAATTTTTTGACATAATAACCCGTAGTTTTAGAATAAAAAATAACTCCCGGAACAGGAACGGCACGATTTGGTTTCTTTATAGGACTTTTCTCCCCCCACACAACTGAGCTGTGGATAAAATCTTCTATCCGACAATTGTGGAAATCTGCAATCCATCTTTGTTTCAGCTGGACTAGGTCAAACTATGCCAACACCAGTTCGAAGTTTTCCAGCATTTTTACAGTTCATTTCCATCCTTCTTCTGTCCCCTAGGCACATCTTTAAAAGCCGACGCACATTTAAAGTACATGTTCGAAGAGGAACAAATGCTAAAAATAAAACGTCCAAGGTGGCTGCTCGTTCTCCTGCTCCACGTTCAGCACAGCTGTCCCAGGCACAGCCCGCGAGTCAGAGAGGGGACCGGCCACTGCCGGGGATACACATCGCTCTGACTCTTGCTATGTGTGCACCCGCACACACACGGAAGGATAAATACGACCATTTTAGAATCATAAGTAATTATAAATAAGAGGATTCTGGGATGCAAATACTCGTTGAAAGGCTTAAGCTTCTGTCTCTTGTTAATCGAGATCAGCATTTCTCGAAAGGACCTTGACTGCCACAGCGTCTGTGCTGAACTTGAAGGTGAAAGTGGTTAAAGCAACCAAATCCCGAGAAGATTTTTATCGCGTATTGGGCGGCATACAACGTTTTTGCACCAGTTCTGCAACTCCCAGTCCGTCTGAAGGAATATTTCGTTGTGTCGCGGAGACAGCTGCGCCCATGTGCTGGGACTGGTTAACTGGAGGAGGTGTTCCCAGGGTGTTTGGGAGAGCTCTTAGCCAAGAGATCTCCTTTAGTCATTAGGCATTAACCTGAGACGAACATTTACAGATCGAGAAGACTTCGGAGTCTGGTTCTTGCTCATTTCGGCTGCATTTGTATTAAAGCGTCTGCCCGTTTCTCTTTCCGGGGCTCGTTTCCGAACCCCAGCGCGGCACCCGCAGCTCATGTGCTGCACCGTCGCTGGTACTAAGCCCTTTGGAAGAAAAGGACAGACAGCCAAAGAGGCGAAGAGAAAAAGCGGTTGTCTCCTGCACGACTGGGGCTACACGGGGCGAAGGGCTCCTGCCCTCCGGAGCGGCAAGGGTCGAGCATCTCGGTGCCGAGGGGCAGGAGCCGCGCAGCTCGGGGGGAACGCGCGGGAAAGGCAACTAACCTGCCGGGAAACGTCTCTGCGGACTGGCAACTTCTCGGGAAGGAGCGAGGAAGAGGGGAGAGAGGAACCGACAGTTCTTCTTACAGGAGCGGGAAGGTGTGGGGAGCCGGGAGCCGCCGGCAGACGCCCCCCGCTCGCCCCCCTACACCGGCTGTTCCAGTCCAGTCCTTCCCCTTCCCTGCTCTCACGCGAAATCCAACCTGGCCAGGAAGCTGCGAGTGTGCGTGTCTTTATTTCTCACTCGCGCAGGCTACGACTACTACACATATACCTATTTTTTTTTTTTTTTTTTTTTTTTTTTTTTTTTTTTTTTAATTCCCCCTGAAACAGAAGCTGAATTTTCAACACCGAGGGGACAACAAGAGCCAAACCCCCGCCGAGATTGGACGGACGGCGGGAGAACTGGGGCAACTGCCCATAATAAAGCAATTAACTGCGAGCGGAGCTGGGAGCTGCCAGCTCGCTCAGGATCTCTCGCAGGGCGAGCCAAGGGTGCCACAGCAGGGGCAGGGAGCCCACAGCCCCCGAGCGCGGGGGAGAGTTAAAAATGCTCCATGGAGTGAGTGAGGAGCGCCTGCGGGACGAGGCGTCTGGAGAGAGCTCAGCCAGGGAGCACGGATTCATTGCAGCCCAGGCTAGATCAGTGTCTCTCTATTGTCATCCTCCCCTTAAAAAAAAAAAAAAAAAAAAGGGAGAGGGAGAGAAAAAAGTAGGCGGATTGCAGTGACTGACTGCCCAATGGCAGCCCCGGGTCTCAGGAGAGTTACAGAGAGAGGGGGAGAGAGAGAGAGAGAGGCACTTTCTGCCATCCAAATCCTTTAAACCATCCTCATTCCAACACGAGAACCCACTGTAACAACTTCCAACCACTGAGACATGACAGGCAGGAGCCCAGAGGCAGCAGCAGCAGCAAGAGCAGCAGCACCAGCACACACTCTGCACAGGGAGCAGCATTAGCACCAGGGGAATACTACACACAACAATACAAACAAACAAACAGACAAAGCCCCCCCAAGCCCAAGGGACTGGATTCTAACTCAGATTCAAGCCACAGCTGACACCAAAAAGGGTGGGAAATTACGACCAGGGGGGGCCAGAAAGGAATAACCAAGGAAGCGAACTCCAAGAGTGTAAACGGGATTCAGCCATGATCCTTTTTTCATCTCGCAGTGTGTTACTCTCAGTGTATTACCCTCAGATTTTCCTCATCCTTACCAGTGGGAGTTACCTGTAAGTGATCCAGATTTTTTTTTTTTTCCAAATACTGTTTGCAATGCCCCCGCTAGCAGCTACCTATGGGCAGAGCGCAGAGCGAGCAGAGGGAGCCGGGAGAAGCCAGCCCGGGCGGCAGCTCCGCGCGGTGCGTGGCGGTGAGGATGGTGGTGGTGGCGGTGGCGGCGGCGGAGGAGGAGGAGGTGCTGCGCTGGTGGCGGTGCTGGCGCTGCCGGTCGGAGCCCGCCGGGGAAGGGACGCACGGCCAGGTAACTGCGGGGCTGCCCAGCCGGCCGGGCCGGGGCCCGGCGTGCCCGCAGCGGGGGCGGCGCACCTGGGAGGGCGGCGGGGCTCGGAGCGGCCGGCGTCTCCCCTGGGGACTCCGACCCCGACTCCTCCTCCTGCCAGACCGGAGACGGGCATCGCTTCGCGCCTGTGGGGAAGCCTGTGTGAGCGCCGGGAGCCCGCGGAGCCGCAGCCGGCGGCGAGAGCCCGGGCCGGGCCGCCCGCGGGGAGCCTTGTCGGCCGGCTGCCTTCGCTCCGGAGGGATCCACAGTCCCGCAGTTAGGGCTGGCTCCGGGACCTTTTCCTTGTGAGGAAGGGGGTGGAGGTAGGGGTGGGGGAAATGAGAGTCGGTGGGTGGGACTGCGAGGAATTTCGGTCTCTTTTTTTAATATCTATATCTGTGTCTAACGTTGCGGTGGATAAGGAGCGGCCGGGCCGGGCCGTGCGGGCTGCGGACAAACTGTGGCCGTGCTGCTGCTGCGGGTCCCCGGCAGGTCCCTGTGCCCACGCTGGGTGGAGGGGGCGGCCGGCCCGGGTCCCCCCACGAGCGGAGCCAGGCCCGTCCGGGGCTGCAGCCGGAGCCTGAGGGGCTGCCGGGGACCTTTCCCGGCCTCTGCTCCCCCGCACTTCGGGCGGGGCAACCGTGGGGAGAGGAAGGCGCTGGGGGCGGCAGGCACCCGGCCGAGGGAGCCGATTTAAAACCGGGGAGCTTTCTCCCTCCCTCGAGCATCCCTCCAGCGCCGGGGCACGGCAAGACTCTCCGTGGCGGGACGCGGCGGGCCGGGCCCGGGGGAGCTCCGGGAAGCGCAGCGGGCGGTTCGGGGCCGGCCTAGGCTGCGTAGGGGCTCCCCTCGTGCGGGGATGGGGAACCCGCCTCTGCATCCCCGGGCCCGCATCCACCTCGGCTGCCGGGACTGGACGGGTTTTCCTGCTCTCACGTGCGACCTCAGACTTTGTTGTATCACGACGGGTGCAAATTTGGGCTCTTACACCTGAACTGCATGTGGATTTTTTTTTATAAACATATAACTATTTTGTTCTCTGTATGCATGCCTGGGAGCACATGCATGTAAGCAAGCACGTGTGCGTGTGTTCCTCTGCCTGTGTGTGTGTATTTTCTGTGGGCTGTGGACAAAAACATAACCCACCGCTATGGAGAAAAATAGGAATAAACACCCCATAAAAAGAAACTAAAAGCCTATTTCTGCATTCTTAATGAAATGCACATGTCTTGGCTACCGATTTTTAAAGGCTCTTAAATTTATGAAGCACGTTAGGTCTAATTCAGCCAGAGGCTGTTTCTGTTCTCGGGAGGGATATGTTTGCTGGGTAGGTGACCGATAGCTTGTAAAAAACCCTTGCCGTGCTATCTTTTTTTTTTTTTTCTTTTTTTTTTTTTTTTTTTTTTTTTTTTTTTTTTTTTAGACAGGAGGAAGAAGTCGTAATAAATAAATAAATACACCCTTTTAATAGAAGCGTAGCCATATTTTTCTCAAACCCGTAGGAAATTACTATCCTACAAAGTTTTCCTTCTATAAATAGTTCAAATCTTAAAACAAAAGTTTTCAACCGCACGCCAGATGCTGGGATGCTAGCGGTTTCCCTTGCTGTGTGACATAATTACAAGGTCCGAAAGCAAAAGCTATAGAAGTATAATAATAATACTAAGGCGACTGTTGAGGGGAAATATAAGGGAAGCAATGCCTACTTTATTTTGAGCCAATTGCCTGGGGATCTTTTGAGCGCTGCCCCGCGACAATGAGAAGTTGCGGCGGATAAATAACGCTCTCTCGCCTTCCCCTGGGCCGTCCCCAGTTCATCCCCTCCGCGGCGGGTCACTCGGAGCTGGACCCGCGGAGCTGGAGCCGAGGTGGCTATTGCAGCCCAGCAGAGCAGAAGGGAAAGGGATCAGGAGGTGAAACCCAACAAAGCAGAGCCCCAGGGCGACGCGCACCTCCCTCCATCCATCACTCCGCAGGGACGGAGCCGGTGCCTCCCCGGGGAGAAAGCAGCGCTGCCGGGGCCAGGCTGCCCGGGCCCCCCGGCCCCGCTCCCCCGCCGGGTCACCCCCGGCCCCGGCAACACTTGTGTCCCCCCATCGCCTCCAGAGCCGCGCCGGCTGCGATGCTGCACCTCGTTCCCCTTAGGAAGCGAGAGGGAAGAGGAGTTATTTCAGTGCTCAGTGGAGAGTAGCCTAGCGAATTTGTGGTGTTTATCTGGTGGGTAAATATACTTCTTTGGCTTACTAATGGTAGCTTTGGAAGATTAAAGCATAGTAGAGCCTGTTGGAGCGTTATCTGCCGGTGTCTGTTTCTGCTACCCTCGCCCTCCGGAGGGGAGGATGCTTCCCAAGCTGCTATTTAGTGAGCTCTCAGGGACTGTCAATGGTTATGCTAATTTCCCCCCGAGATCTCTATCATCTTTTGGCTATGGGAGTGACTGCTCGGCTTCTGCATTGCCGCTCCTTCAGGACTAAAGACATAACTACCCAGAGATGCAGCAGGCGAGCAAATGGAGTGCTCAGTTGCGCTCGGTTATTCCGCCACAAAACCTGGAGAGCAAAAATCTCATCGTGATGAAATGGGATTATAAGAATGGAAAAGGCAATGCTGAAATGAAAAAGGCACCGGGGGCCTCAGTGTTTTGTGTGCAATGGCTGTGAAGAAAGTTAAGTTATAGTAGACTACATCCAAAATTATTTTAAAGAACCATCTCTTTTATAAAATTGGTTTATCTATTGTAAATGTACTGTCTGATAAAGTCACCCTCTTCGGGGTGCTCACCTGCTAACCTTTGGCCTGCTGAGGCACTGTAAACATTTTTACAACCAGAAGCAATTAGCGTCTGACTCTGTGAAAAAGGAAACTGACTGTGGCTCGAACAGCTGGTATTGGGATGATTGATGCCTTTTAATGCACTGGACATATTTTGGTAATCCAATTAAATATTTAAAGTATAAATCTGCCATTTAGTAATATCAGTGCAGTTAGTATAAATGTCCAAACCCGAGGATTATGTGTAATAGTGACACTATTTCTTGCAGTGCACGTTGGAGTGTGCATGTGTCTGTACACATACACATATTTAGCTGCTTCTAAATGCAATGGTGTTTGTCCATTTTCCATTTGTGTACCACTTTCACTGTTCATATTCTTTAAGGCTGGATGCATTCACCAGCAACATGACAATCGGTTCTTAAGAGGCTTATTTTGGGGATTATCTGCTGGTATATAGACAGCTAATTCTGTTATTTGCTATAAAGTGATTGGGAATAACTCATAAGAGAGTGTGCGCATGTGGTAATAGCAGCACAAATCTTCAAAGCAGATCCATAGTCTAACACTATAATACAACAAATAATTTATATTGGTGAGTAGATTTTACAGCCTGGTTAGGAAATGTACAGGAAGAAAAATCCTCTGCATATCTTACATCTGTTCTGCTGGTACTCCCATGTCCTTCCAATTCCATATCCTTTACAACATGGCTTCTTCACGCTTGTGGGAAGTGGGTTAGAAGGAATGCATATTTTTCCTATGCCTACCGGAAAGTACTCATGCCTAATCCCTAAAGATTGCCCTAAAGATTCCTTACAGGACTGCTGGACAGAGTCCCTGGCGTTTGTCTCCGAATCTGTGCAGCGAGGGAGGGAGCAGTGCAGGCAGAGGACAGCCCACCTGCCCTGAGGGGCACAGCCTCACCAGTAATACCAGTAATGCCTCCCTGCCAGCTGGTACAGTCAGGGTGCCCCCTCTTCCCACTCTGGTTAGACCAGGGCAGGATCAACCTCTGTGATTAAGGCTGTTATGGGAACAGGATTGTCTCTGGCTCACTCACTGGGCTGTGGTGTAAATCCATCATTTCCCTGCTTTTGCACCTTGTTCATTTTATAACTGAGACTTTAGGGCAAGCTTGTTCCCTTAGCCTCTATTTGTGCAGTGTCCTATGCCTGAGGAGAGCTGACATCCTTAGATTGTCCTTTTACATGGTACTGTAATAATAGCCCTCTATAAGAGGATTTGGAATTCCACTTTACCATCCCCCAGAGATGTGTTGGTTTATAGACAGAGCAGGTGAATCTGCCGAGGGTATCAACTATCTTCTGCATCACCTAAAGCTGATGCTTTAGCATTAACTAAAATGAGAACTGAGCAGAAATGACAAAGGTAAAGGGTATTTTCACGCTGGGCTGCCATAAGCACTGTGAGCTTGGCATGCCTCTCTGATACAGGCTATTTCCCTGTATTGAAGGAGCTACAGAAAGATGGGAGAGTGATTGTGATACGATTTCTTGGTAGTTCCAGAAGGTAAAGTCCATCATTTCACTGAGAGACCTAGAATAAAATTCTCTGTCTAAAACCAGAGAGCTCTGGTAAATCTGTGACTGCCTACTCTTCTCCATGCTAAGTTCTCCATCAAGCACTCAAGTTCTGAACATCCTTGAATCCAAATGCACTTGGATGAAGGCAACTCTCTCAATACTTTGTGGCAATTAGTTCTGGGAATTAGATGTTTAGCACACGTTGAAATTGAAAAAAACAATGACTAAGTAATCATGAGGAAAGGTTGCAGCATCCAGAATTTGTAGGATGACAGCATGGAATTATTACATATGTAGCATTACCAACACAATAGTGGGTATAAAGCAACATGAAATATTTAGATGAGTAGGTAAGATTAAATGCAGATATGTTTGCATATTAAACGCCCAACAAGGCTAATCCCTCAGAAGACAATATTTCAAATGAGGTGTTAAAGTGCTAAACAAAGTGAAGCAATTACACAGTTATACTGACAGGCACCTTTCATGCAATGGTGCAGTGCCCTGTGTGTACCTGGCACTATGGCCTACTGCAGGTAGAACGTGTGTTCTCAGATCACATAATTTGGGCTGCAGTGCTGTCAGAGAGCCTCCTAACCCCAAAATACAGTTTAACCTTCTAGTCCTCCCAAGTTACCACAAGCAACAGAAAGCTGGGACCAGCTATAGGTCAAAGGAGCTCTGGAGACATGCTGACACCATTTGTTGCAGAGCTGGCTGTTGTTGCAAGCCCAATTTCTTCAGCCCGTAACCTCTGTACTTTGTTTTACCCTCAGTGGACTCTTACCAGTGCTTTTCATGCCTGCTGGCAAAGCACCTCCACCTGCTAACTGCCTGACAGACAGCCTTTTGCAACTCCAGGTTCCCCTGTCTGCTTGGCTCTTCTCATTATATTTGTTCTTTCCTCCTTGATGCTCCACTGCCCTCCTGTAGAGCATCACCCCAACCTGCCTCAGGTACAGCACTCACAGAGTGTAACAGAAGTGCTCTACGTGGAAGGGTTGTTTGAGAACCAGCCAGGCCTCTCTCCATGAGAACCACGACCAAAAAGCAAAATCTCCATGACTTCTGTGTTCTGGGATTGTGGCATGCACATGTGAATACCCTGTCCATGAGCTGAACCAACTCATTGCTCAAAGCTCCAGGCTTTGAAGCCCAGAGTTACATGGGAGGCTAAGGAAGTACAGGGAAGGTAGGTTCTTGGGCAATTAGATGAAAGCAAAGTCTTTCAGTCTTTTAAGGGTTATTAGCACCTTCTCCTTCTCTTTTACTTTCCCTTCAATCTTCCTCCAAAGGTAAAAGGATATCTTTTCTCTCCATTGTGAGAGCTACACAGGACTTGCTGTCCACGTCTTGCCAAGACAACTCCTGTGTATTTGCTTTTGCTACAACACATGCCTAGGGAACATTGCAAATACTTCAGCTTGAGAAAATGTGAAGAAATTCTAGATACAGAGATTAAATATTTTCTCAGTAGGTTTTTCTGTCTGTATGCAATCCATTTCTATCATTTTTTCCTTCTGTTACTGCCTAAATGATGTCAGGACAAACCTTTAGATAACATGCTAATATGCATGATAACATGCATGATAATGGAACCTTTTATGAAAAAGCTGTCTCCTCCATGTTTTCCTTTCTTTCTAAAAGTCAGTTTTCTGGATGGTACAGTGGAGCTGCAAGTTAACTGCCTTGTTCAGTTCTAAGGGAGTACAGGCAGTTTTTCTGAAGTTAAGGTAGTTGAGGCCAAGTAGTTGCTCTCATCATAGAAACATCTTTCTTCTACTACGATATGACATCAAGATGATTATCACCTATTAATTATTTTACAGCAAATCATACCTTCTTTAGAAAATCTCAAGACAGGTTAAATCAGAGAGTTACTGTATCTTTTTTTTCTGGAAATGATTTTAACAGTGCATACAGTTTGTACCCATGCCACAGTTTTGAACATTTATTTTCTTTTCAGTCTATGCTTGTGGATCAGATTTCCCTTAACAAAGGATAAAATTCACATTTATGCAAAAATCCCACTTAATCATCATGGTGACATAGTCTTGTTCCAGCCCTTTGTCCAAGGTCAGATTTCCCCCCAAGTTCCTAATAAGTTAAAAAAAGGACATCCAGCAGTATAGCAAATGTGCAAATGAGGGCAAAAGTCAGGGTCAGGTGTTTGACATGTGGCAGACAAATTTTCCTCTGTGTAGTGGCACAAAGTCCACTGGTCTCTGTGTGTCCCAAATGCTTTATTTGAAGTAGAGACACCCTGTTGCTAATCAGTGGCAGCACTTTCACTTCTGATGGAACTCCGTGGACTTCACTGGCAGGCTGGTGGTGCGAAGGTAGTGCTGATGAGTCGCACCCTTCCACCAGCATGTCCTTGGAATGCACAACAAAGCCATTCAAAATCGCTTCCTCCTGGATGGCCATTACTACAGATCTGTGCAGCATTTTGAGAGGCTCCTGTACCTTGTCTTTTCAATACTGAGAGCCTGAGGCTTCTCTCCCCTGGGGTCACATCCACAGCTCAGCAAGCTGATAAAGAGGAGCGGCACTGCTGCAGCCAACGGGGTGACTCTGGCGCAAGCCGAAGGAGAATCAAACAGAAAGTCAGCACAAGCCTCGTTCTTCCAGTATCCATTTGAATACAGCCTTGGCATGGCCTGCCATATTATGCAATTTATAGGGAATGTGGCCATGGTTCTTAAGAACACGCAACAAAAGCGATATTAACAGGAGGCCATGACAGACACAACCCAAAATCAGTTCTGTGGCCGTTGAAAGAATCACAGCCTGTGGAACCAGCAAGAGCAGACATAAAGACAAAACATTATTTATTTTTTTAAGCGGAGAAGCAGTTCAAAAGCCCTGCAGCATTTGCTGTTACGTGCGAGGAATTGCAGGGCAGCCCAGCTTTCAAAGCTGGAGGTGACCATGAACCAGAAAGATACAAACCACTGTCTGCCTGCAAGCAGGGCCTGGGAAACACTGCGAGGTGTATTTAATTTAAAATTTTTAAGTCCTGCAGTACTGGGACTGGATATCATATCCACGCTCCCAATCTAGCTGAAGTGAGACATAAGTATGAAATGTGGCTACCATCTAATAATAGTTTCTTTTGCGCAAGGATCATAGGTGAATTAATCCTGCCAGTATTCATGTGAATTGGGCAAGGATCATTTCCCTCACCACTGGGTGGAATGCAGGTGCTGTGTAGTGCCCCGTGCCCAGCAGAGCTGGATGGACACGCAGCACCAGTCCCAACAGCCCTGGCAGCAAGGCAGGAAAGCATCTGAAAAAGCCCAAGCACGTCTCTAGTTGATGTGGACCCTGGCCAGTGCCAGCCCCTCTACAGATTGCACTATTCCATGGTGGGTTTTGCTCTGTGGTGAACACAGGAAAGGCCCTAGACTGGCCCAGTGCCCAAGATGCTGAACAGCAGCATCATGAGTGCTGCCTGCCTGGGTTTCCCACAGCTTTAATGGGGCAATAACAGCACTGGCAAGGCTTGAAGGGAGGGGAGGGGCAGGAGAGCAAAAGCTGCCACAGCACTTCGGAAAGAGAAAACGCGGTCTAAGTGCCACGTCGTTACTTTCAGGGACTCTTTCTGACCACAAGGAGCAGGGACGGTGTGACTGTGTCGCACCTGAAACGTGGCATCGCCAGCCACTGCTTCTGCACCATGCCCAGCGTGGCCTGGGGACAGCTCGGGGGACAGTGCTGCTGACCCAATCCCGAGGTCACTTCTGACAGAGCCCTCTCCTGCTGCAGGAGCCTTGCCGTGGGAGCCAGGCTTGGCCTCCAGAGCTGGCCCGGGGTGTGAGGGGCTGCCGGCAGGCAGGACATGGTTAAGGGAACGGCCACATCTCTCATGACTCCTTTGGCTGCTCGCCAGAGAGCCATGTGACTCCTTGGTTAAAAGAGTCCTCTCAACCATGAGACACTTTTTCCCCCCCCTCTGGTTGTACCTTTTCTTTTCTGAAGTTAAAAGAAAACAAAACGTACCCACAAAACTTTCCACATTAAAGTTATATTGTAGTTGGATGACTCAGGCTGAGAAATTCAAGGAGAGTGGAGAGGAAGGGGAACATTCCTGAATCAGACCTGTTATGCTGAGCCTTAAGGAAGAGGAGGATTTTGCTGGATGGAGAACAGCACTGCTGTACAGCACAATGAGCAAGGAGCAAAGGATGGGGCTTAAATCTCTTCCCTGCTGCTCTGGACTACTGCTAAATCTGTCAGGATAGCGTCAAACCCAGTGGACTTTGACGCTATCAAGAAGGCTGAGGGTGGGAGTGCAAATAAATATGGTGTCATCTGATTCACAGTAAATTCCCTTTTCTCCACTCCCATGGCCTAAAGGGTACATCAACCAACTTTACAGTTTTTGGTGGTTGTTTTTTTCTTATTGGCACCTCTCATCACAGTATCTGAGCACTGCCCATAATAATTAGGTTGGCACATCCCTAGTAGGCTTCCCAGAGTCTTTTGTTCCTCTGCTTTCTCTGTCTCTGGGGAGCTCTGCCCAGCGTAGGTGCTTCTGAGGGGAGGGATGGGGTCAGGTTATTGTTGTTAATGTCACTCTGGTTATGTTGTAAAAGATGTATCAAAGAGGAAGTTCTTGCACTATGACCTAAAGGTCATCAGACTCTGGATTAGGCTAATCTCCAAAAGTTTGTTCCCCAGACAGATCCTTTTGACTGAGAGTAATTTACCTCTAGGCACAGAGCTTTGTCTCGTGTTTTACAGTCTTCCTTGTTCCAGAGAAACTCAGCAGCCCTGGCAGAGGCAGAGATTTGGTCTGTCTTTCCTTGCTGGGCCTCTATCTGCTAATTGCTGTGTTGAGGTTAGGCTTCACCTTGACCTGAGGAAGAAAGAGAGCAGGGAAGAGAGAAGGACCTGCCTGCAGGGGCAATGTGCACGGCACAACCTCAGCCGAACGCGTGCCGGACCTGGGATGTCAGCCTGCTGTTCTCGTGGTCAGAGCACTTTGCAAGCTGTAAAGCCTCTTTCTCACTTTGGCCTTATCCTCTTTTTGGAGAAAAAGGGAAAACCATTCTGAAAATTGCCAGTCAAGCAACTTTACAGGCTCATCTGTCTGTTTGGGACTCTTGCAGGCTGCACTGAGTGGCTGGAAAAGCTATGGCTGCCTGAAGCAGTAACACAGAATGCAAGCTGTGCAGAGGGTGGGGGGTTGCTGGACAGGGCTCAGCAACAACAGCCTGCTCCTTGCTTTGGAACCCCCAAACACAGACATGCTTTTGAGCAGAACCTAGGCATCCTCCTGCTGTAAATACTCACTTTGAAGGAATGCACTTGAGAGGAGCATATGTGCCTGGCCCTGTGTGCTCCTCTCCTGTCCCCACCCCAGCTGCACAGCATGCCAAAGCCAGTTCCTCAGCAACAAGACTTGGCAGGTGGTACCTGATGAGATAATCGTGCCCCTGGGACATTAGGAGGCATGAGGTGCAGCCAGGTGCTCCTGATCTGTCCATGGGTGTGATTTCTGTGGTAACCACACCCTCAAGTGTTGCCTTACTGCAATTAGGAAATTTGTTCAGTTTGGGTCAAGTGCCTCTGTTAGGGTGCTCTTCACATCTAACATGTGTTGGCATGGCAGGAGCATGTGGATGTCCTGAGTCAGGCAATGCCCTCAGCTGAGCGGTATTCCTCCAGCCAACAGGGAAGAGATCCTACTTCTCACCACCTTGATCGCTTATTGCCCAGTCTGGACCTTCCCTTCCTGAAAACCCACTAATCTGAGCATTAACTCAGGTATAACTAATGAAATCACTCCCTTGGACAAGATGCTCCATTTTGGGTGTCACAGATGAGGAACCTTTCAGCAGCTTGCCACTTTTGCTTCCTGGGATTTTCATTCTTCAAGAAGTGCTTTAAAAGCCTACACACATGAGGTCTATACTGCAGGAGAGATCACATGGCAGTTCCTTTCCATAGGCTGAAAATGCCTTGCTGTCCCAGGCTGCCTTGCATTGCAGTCACTGTCAGTGTGTGTGGAAAGTGGGTGTTAAATCAGTCTAATAGTGAAAAATGCCAGTCAGATATCCACCCCTTCTTATGAAAGACTTGGTGTAACAAGGTCCAGCAGACAATGAGGTGTCCTGGCTGTCATGGAGGTGAATAGGAAAGGGAGGCCTCCAGTGAATTGCAGAGTTTGTTCCCCATGTCTTTCCTTGGGCACAGCTCTCATTGCTTGCCATGTTTGCTGCACTGCTGTAAGAGGCATGAAATGAAAAAGCACAGAAGGGGCTTGAGATTCTGCCAAAATCTTGCTGTGACTTTGGAGAAGCCTTTCCTGCCTGTGTGCAGGAAAATTTTTCCAGCATTGCCTGCTGGACCTGCAAGCAGGGGAAGATCGCTCTGTGCCTTCACACAGGCAAGCATGGGCAGAGCTTGTGCCATTTTGCCCTTCTCACAGCCAGCCCAGGTGCTGCCCAAAGTTCCAGTTTAATCTTTGGCTCCTCCCTAACATTGCCTGAATAACTGCAGGATTTAGCTCACAGTACTTTGTTAGGGGAGTGCTGTTTATTAGAAAGAAGGAATGATGTATTCTGCCTCTCCAAAAATGAGAACCACTTTCAGCACTGACAAAAGTCCTGCTTTTCTTCATATTGCCCAGAAAGGATTTTTTGATGTGTATCAGGTCTTTGCTCACATGGTAGTTGCCACTGTACACCCAACTAGAAAACAGCTTTAGCTTTCTGACAATGGCTGGCACAGATTATGTTCACTCTAAGACGTCTTGTGAGATAATTAAAGTGATGACTGACAACATAGCACAGCAAAAGGAATGTTTCTTGAGGCAGGGCTGCTCTACAGGTTGCTTGCATGCACTTTGTTAAACGCAGCCCGGGTATAACCACCCTGACTTTGATGAATTCCCAGAAATTAATCTGGCATCTTATTTTTTGAGAACAAATCCTGAAATTTTCTCGGTTTCTGTCTCCTTCCTAAATTAAATGCATGTACATGAATATGCTGCTTACGAAGGGTGCCTGAATCACAGCCCTGGAAAACGAATTCCTCTCCTTACCCACAAAACCAGCAGAGCACAAGCAGAGGGTGTGTGAGCTTCCCCACTCCACCCCATCCCTGTGTCTCATCCATGACCTAGAGGGGCAACCTCTAGCTAGGCACAAGCGGGTGGCTCAGTCTCTGTACTTATTTAATCCTTGGCCAACCTGCCAGGGTTGCCAAAGAGGGTGCCAATTGTGGTGGTGGTTTCTGTGATGTGGATAGTCATCCACTGGGAACTGGATTGAGACCATCAGCTCATTTCAAATACTCTAGGCCACAAAGCATCTGCCAAATGGTAACCATTTTTTTGGTCACTACTGACTTGGGTCATGTTTGGACCAGCGATGAAAGGCTCTGTATCCCAATACCAATCCCCCGAGCCATACAGTTTCCTGGAATAATTTTTTTAAAGAAGGGAAACATTATTTTTTGTCCTAGATTCTACTTTGATCAGCTGATTTTTAATGTGCATATTGGCACTTTAAGGTGCATAATTTTCATTACTTGATTGTAGAGGGTTCAGATGCTGGGAAGTATTTTGGAAGATGGCAGGTGGCAGACCCATGTGGTGTGATCCAAAATGAGCTCTCAGAGATAGTGGTTACACACTGGCACCCCAGCTGGCTCTATATTTAGACCTAAATATGATCTTACACCTTCAGATTTATCCCATAATCCCTCAGGAGGGAAACTGCCATTAAAATTGAAGATCATATTCTCCTTTGCTCTTGCTCTTTTGGCAATACCTAGCAATTTGTGTCAGATCTGTGGCGTCAGTCACTTTTGCTGGTAGCTCTTCCAGCAGCTATTCATGTTGTCAGTGATGTCTGTTGAACCCACCACAAACTTGTGTGCATGCCCACTAGCACCCTGAGGTGCTGGGAGGTGACATTTCTCAGATGCTGCAGAGCTGCAGGAGGAAGAGACTAAATCTTTTTCCTCAAATCCCACAGCCCAGCAGGGCAGGGAACTGGAGGATGCCGAGGGTGAGCAGGACATTGTCAGCCTGCTGAGGGAACTCCTGTCTGGCCTTTCTCAGGTATTATGGAGCCATGCAATATTGCCACCAGCTCTCTCTTGAACTGAAGCACTTCCTCTGAGGTGACTGGGTTTTTCTTTCCTGGGAGTAATTTGCATTTGGCACAAAGGCTGTACTTGGACTGCATTAGTTCCTCAGAACAGGGAGTCACCTGCCTCCTTCTTCCCCACTGCACGTGGAAGGGACACATGCTGGCACACCAAGTGTGACTGTTAAAGGATAGAAAATTCTCAGCAAATCCATTTCAGCTATGGATATTCAGAAGCAACAGATCGAGGAAAAAAAATGATGGTATTGACTGATGATATTGTGAGTCTGGGATAGAATGTGCTCTCTCTCACAGAGACGTGTCAGAGGCATCTTATCAGTAGATATCTCACATGGCTTATTGGTCTTGGACTGTGAAATATATATTTCAGATTTCCTTTTATTTTGTGTAAAATAAGAAAAAGTATTTTATTCAATGTATCCTTCTTCTGTGAACAGTTGTTTCTGTCAAAAGAAATAGAAGAAGATAGAGAAAGTAGGGAAGAAATTGTGTTTGAAAGATTATATGTAGTCATGTAGATGTGCATAGAAACAGGGATTCTTTTGTTTTGTTTTGTTTTGTTTTGTTTTTTAAAAACAAAAAAAAGCTCTCTTGAATTTCTCTGCTTATTTGGAGCCCTTTATGTATAGCTTCTCATTCCAGAGTAGAAACTTCCCTTTCAATAGCAGCTGAGGCCTGAATTCAAGAGAACACATGGAGAACGGGAAGGATACAGGCTTTGGAGAGCTTGTAGTTACATGCATATATTTAAGCAGATCACATTCCACATGTAGAAAACACAGGACTTACATAGTGCCCAGCACCCTTGTGTGTTCCCTGGGGACAAAGGGATTCCAACTCGTGCTTAACTTTCCTAAAGCAAGCTCTAAATTTGGGTGACAGCTCTCAATTTTACTTTTTCGCTTCCAAAAACCCACGAAAAGGGAGCTGAAAGTTTACAGTGTAAGAGAAATCTCAGTCTGGGACATGTGAGTTTATAGAAGTCAGTCAGATTTGATCTTTCAGCCTTTGGCTGTGTGTGAAGAGCAAGCTTCAGGTCCCAGGATTTTTTAGGAGAGAGGTGATGAGGATCAATGGGTGGCAAGTCAGGGAAGGGCCTGCGTGTTCCCCAGGGAGAAGGGAATGGAGAGAGGAAAAGCCCATTGGGAAGGTGAGTGAACCAGGAAGGGAAGAGGGGAAGGAGCCTGACAACTGAAAGGACGAAGTTGAGAAGTCAGGGAAGCATGGGAAAGAGGGAGCTGGAGAATGAAACAGGCTTTAGGATGGTTGCCACAGAGCGAGGCAGTTCTTGGGAGGTTCAGCACTGAACTGCATCACAGTTCAACCCGTCCTGTCGGTCCAAGCCACGGCCCCATCACTTGGTCAGAAGCTTAATGACCTGCGAGCAGCTTCTTTGCCACTCAGCAAGAGGACAGAGCCTGCAGAGCAGCATCCCCTGGAGCCCGGAGGCAAGTGCAGAGTTAGGAAGCGTGATCAGAAGCGGAGCTGCTCAGGAAACCCCACTGCGCCCAGAGACAGCCACACGCTGCTGGGCCTGGAGTGTCCCCAGGCTGGGTGGGACTGCCCAGCCCTGGCCAGGGACAGGCACCACAAAGCACAGAGCACAGCTCACAGCTGGCTGGTTTCAGCTAGCAGAGGATGATCCCCTATTTGAGGGGGTGCAGGAGAGGGAATGTAAAAGAAGTAAGAGACAAAGCACAGTTTACATCAGTATTGAGAATTTGGCTTTGGAAGAAGATTTTCTGCATGGCTGCTCCACATAAATTGTGCTTAGCTCTACAGTTGTAGGATTTTGAGGTCTCTGATGAGGCTCTTGAATTGTCCTAAGGGAAATTTTGCTATTTAGGATCCCAATATGTCACCATCCACAACACAGAAAGCGTTATGGGGGCACCAAGTTTAGAGATTCAGAAACAGTGTAATACTCATGGTCTAAAGGGACATGGATTAAAGGCTGTCTTTACAGGATTTAATCTGTGAGTATGGGGCAAAAGTGCTGTTTGGCCCAAGAGTCCACGACCAGAGTGTGTAATGGCAATACATAATATTGCAGTTCATTGGTGCCAGCAAAGGCTGTGGAACATTGTGTGCGAGGCTGAGCTCAGACAGTCACTGCTGAGGGTATGCTCACCTCTTCCTTCCTCTAGAGCATGAATTCACTTCAAAAGCCAAGCTTTCAGGGGGTAGAGCATTGTTTGTGTGCAGCCAAACCATGCAGGATTTTCTGCCCAAATTAAATTCAGCTCTTTTCTTGCCATCTTTACAACTAACTCTTTTCAATATTTCAGCTGACTGAGATTCAGTTTTAAAAATATATACAGGAGCCTTTGCTTGGCACAGAATAGAAACCCTGGCTTTTACAGCATCCATGCACTACCAGGGTCTAGTTTGTTACTTTGTAAAGTATTTTGGGGATATATCTTTCTTTATATAAAAGTAAGTCCAGTACTACACATATTTGACATCTCTCCTCCATTGTTTTCTTCATGGACACAAACACATATAAAGGTTTTATAAGGTATAGAAAGACTTCAGAGAACGTACTTTATGAGTGGTTTGGGGATCTTCTTTTGAGCCTTGCATAGAGTCCTCTTTCCAAAGTTGCACACCGTTTTGGTTGGGATTGGTGCCTCATACACAGATATATGATTTCAGTGTATCCAAGCCTGATTTCTCAGTGCTTCACTCAGCAGTTTTCACTAAGGACCTGTAAGTGTAGAGACCAAGCAAAGGTTAACATAAACTGGCTCCTGTATCTCATCTTTCTCAGGAGCTCAAATTAAGCTCCTCCAGATGAACAGAGCAAGGCTGGCATCTGAGGTGAGCTCTCTTATCAAACTAATCTCGGTGTAGCTGTGCCAGTTTCAGTCTCTTGTCATACAAACTTTTTCTCCCTCTCCTCTATTCCCTCCAGCATTTTTTCCAAGATAAAATGATTAAGGAAGGAAAGAATTGATAGATAAACACATGAAACTGAGAGGAGGCTCAGAAACCACCTATGATTCCTATTGGTGGATTCTATTATTTGGAATGAACTTCAAGTCCCACGCTTTCCCTGAGATGTGATTCCCAAATTGTACTTCCCAGGGACCAGGAAGCACTTGGCAAATACCTGGAGCTTGCTCACATGTTCAGCAGCACATGCAGGCACACACGTGCAGTTGCCTGGGCAGAAGAGTAATGCTGGCTCCAGTGCTTCCAAGCTGAGAACACATATCTGGGCAAACATAGGTTATTATAACTCCGGACAGCAAACCACAAAGGCATTCAAAGAATCACCACCACAACATTTTGCAGAATATTATTACAACTGTCACTAGCAGTTCTGTCAGAAATCTGGAAATTGCAAAGGACAAAAATTTAACTGTTGAGGAGCAGGGATTCTTAAAAACTGTCCATTTGTGTGCTGGCACGTTTGGCCAGACAGGAAAGTGCTGGGCTTTGGTGCTGCAGCTCCTGTGGAGTAATGGGGCAAAGGAATGTCAGAGTGCCATTTGTGCACCCCTGAGTGATACTCACCTCTTGTGTACCCCTCTTTCTTTAAGATCCTAATGCATCCTCATTAGCGTTTTCATGTCTGCGTTGCACCACCTCTGGAGCTGGACTAGCTTTAAGGACTAACTTGAACACTGCTCAAAACCTCCAATCTCATTAGAGCTGTGACTTTGGAAACTAGTTTTAGTTTTATGAGAGAGAAAATAAATGGATCTGTGCTCCTTTTTACCTGCACCAGCAAAATGTGCCATGGCAACATTGCAGTGAAATTATATCTTTGAAGCCACACAAGACATCTGGTTGGGCATGACCTCTTATGCTGTTTAAAAACTTCTTTTGTGCTTTTTTATATTTTGATACAAAAAGCATGGCGTTTTGTGTTGCAGCATGAATCCTTTCCCTGTGCAAGAGGAGGTCAGAGGAGAAGTAAAGATTTGGATACAAAGATCTGAAAGTTTTGGAGCTTGGAAAGCTTCCATAGGAAGGGGTTTTGGTGGCTTGAGCCCTTGGGATATCTTCTAGACAGAAGGTGGAGTAAGGCTGTTATGCAAAGGTGCAGAACTTGAATTCCTTCCTTTAGTCCCATATCAGCAATGGCTCTGAGGAGCCTTCTCCCTGCTGCATCCTTTTCAGATGCTATTTCATCCCAAAGTGATCCACAAGCAAATTGCCTAAAAGCTCCTGGACCCGTTGTCAGGAGTGAAATCACTGGGCACGCTAATTGCCATTTCAGAGAGATTTCAGGAAACGCAGATGTGTGGCACGAGCTGGGCAGCTCCCATGGCTGGGAGCTAAGGCTTCAGGCTCCTTGCAGGCTGAGGGGAGCAGCGAGGTTGGAGGGGTCTGTGTGTGGAAGGGCTGAGGAGCTCGTGACGGCAGCACCGGGACGGGAGCGGGGCTGTGGCTCTGGCAGCGAGCGAAGACATGTTGGTGCACCGGCCCCAGTTCCTGTCTGTGGGAGAGCCTGCCAGCCTGTGTGTAGAGTGTTGCTGGGTGTGTGTAAGCTGCTGGCAGCAAAGCCTCGTTGCCTCTATCATCATGTATTCCAGGAATGGCTTTCTTGGAGCCCCACACGTGGCACAAGGAGACCCTGTGGGTGCTCTTGTGCGCTGGGATGGGATTGCAGCCAGAGTGATGCTCGGGGATACCTGCCTTCTGCTTTCTCCTGTGATGGCCTGTACAGAAAAAGGGTTTATCCTGGAAATACCCAACAGTTATGCAACATTATTTTTATTGTTGCTCACACCCACCTCCCTCCAAAGCCAGGTGTCTTTAATACTGACAGCTCAAGGTCTTGTCTGTACTACAGCACTGGCACTGTGGAGGTGTGAAAGTGCCCAACTGTGCAAAATCCTTTTGGTTGGCACTGCCCTGATGACTTGGAACTTGATTTAGATCTGGAAACCAAAGTTCAACATCAGTTTGACAGGACAAGAGGTCCTCAAGCTGTGCCAAGGGAGTTTCAGGTTGGACATCAGGAAGAATTCCTTCACAGAAAGGGTGGTCAGCCCTTCAAAGTGGACCAGGGAGGTGGGTGGAGTCCCCACCCCTGGAGGTGTCCAAAGAATGATGGGATGTGGCACTCAATGCTCTGGGCTGGGGGACAAGATGAGGATTGGGCACAGGGGGGACTTGATGACCTGGGAGGTCTTTTCCAACCTAAAGGATTCTATGATCATGTCCTCTCACTTTTGTCCCAGAGCTGGATGGGATATTTTGTTATCTATTTGCAACCAGGAGAAAATGCAATTGTATTTTTCCAAGTGTGAAAAGCCTCCTAAGCTACAGCCCACAGGGTGAATGAGAACGTGTTGGGCCAGGGACACTTCTTAGGCAACCTCAGGCCACTAGCTATGTGAAGAGCGGGTTGGCCCAGAGTCAGTGTGATCCTATAAGGCCTAGAAATGCCCAGAAGACAATGCCTAGCTCCTCAGGGGCTCAGGCTGCTCCTTTGCAGCCCACAGGACTTGCGAGGCATTACGCATGAAGCCTGTCAGTCATCCAGGGCCGGCTGTCCTGCCTGATGCAGCCAAGGTTGCTTCGGGGGAAATATGTTTATGTACGTGCTAGTGGTTTTCTAACTGCTGCTTAGGTCTGGGGCTTCAGAATTGGCT
Organism: Lophotriccus pileatus; assembly: GCA_035583135.1. NCBI lineage: Eukaryota > Metazoa > Chordata > Aves > Passeriformes > Tyrannidae > Lophotriccus > Lophotriccus pileatus. Next base: position 65,177,189 of record JAWWES010000041.1, read on the forward strand.
CCAGCAAGCCTGGGCTAACGGGCTGAGAGCAGGAGAGGTGCAGGATCAGTAAGGCAGGAGGATTTCCGCAGCCCACCAGCTGATACCACCGTGGGCTGAGGCACAGCAGTGTCTGTGCTGAGCAAAGCAATCTCCTGTGCTGGCTTCCACTCTAGCTCGGTTCAGCAGGAGGCTGCCTGGCCTTTTGTGGCCTAATTCCACCAAAATACTTAAGTCTGGGAGTATCCCACTGGCTCTGGTTTGAACTCAGTGGGAGCATAGTCATGTTTAAAACCTTCCACACACACTTTTGAGCATGTCCAAAGGCCATGTCCTGTGTGCTCCGTGGGGTGAGTACTGAAGGGCTGAGTGCCACCAGCAGCCACTGGTGACGTGTGTGCTTTGGTCACAGCTTGCTCCCCTGGCTGGGCAGTTGCTTCACCAGACTGTTTTCAGTCACATTTTTTTCCTGACCAAGGATGTTTAGTTTATGCCTTTGCTCTCAGACCTTTGCTTGGACAGTTTGTGCTGCTTTTTCAGAGCTGCCTTTAAAGCAGGAGCTCAGACTTCTCTGGGGAATCTGCCTGACACCATCAGAGTTGAGAGGGGCAAAAAAAGGGGAACATGTGAATGTGTAATGTCACGTAATGTCCAAAGGAGGTATGAGCTCTGTAGGAAATCAGACTGTTCCGTGCTGGACATCTGGCTTCCAACTCTTTGGAAAATCTGGGTGCTGGACAGATTTCATTATCTGCCTCTGATGCCTCTCTAGCACTGACAAAATCTTACTGAAGGTAAGAACATTACCGTGCTCTCGTGTGTGCTTTTGCCTGTACATCCAGCCAAAGGCACACACATTCCCTGGCTATACAATAGCCTGGCTCCCTTCCTTGTGCCTCTTCTCACGGAGGTGCCCCACAGCTACCTCACCACCCTGCACACAGAGATGTGATGTAACCCAGTTTTCTTGGTCTCCTCCAGTTCTGCCCTAGGGGTGGTCACTCCAACCCCAGCATTGTCCTGTCCTATTCACTGCCAGTCTAACATCTGCTATTTATTTATTTTAAGCTGGGCTCTACAGCTGCCCACACAAATTATTTTCTAGCAGTGTCAGTCACCAGCACCTCTGGGGTTCATCATCCACTCCCCTTTCCCTGGTCCAGCAGGGAAGGGGAAAAGCTGTGCAGAGGCAAGGTCCTGCACAGGACAGGGACATTAAGACAATAGTCACGAGTGTAGAAACCAGGCCTGGTTTCCTGTTATACTTATTGCCACTGAGAACAGTAATTTCTTCGGAATCCCCAGAGACTTGTAGACTTAAATGGACTTTGGCTCAAGTCACCTTTGTTTGATACAATCATTTGCTTTAATGGTGTGAGTCAAATTACTCCAGTTCCCTCCCAGTTTGAGACACAGCTGATGGAAGGGGAGGGTGTGGAGGTTGCAGTGGGAAGGAGGAAGAGGGAATAGTCTCCTTTGAATGCAAATAAATGCTACCACTTCTGCTAATTGCATAAAAATGAAAAGCTTAGCCATAAACGGGAGTGCAAATCTGAGATTACTTGACAGCCCTATTATTCAAATGTAGAATGCTGCATGGAGCAGATAGAGAGGAGCTTAGAGTTGGAAAAGGCTCTTATCTTCACTTGTGAAACACTATGTATGACAAGGCATCCCCAGCCTAGCAAAGGAGGATTAGTGCACCCCACTAGCATTGAAAGACATGGACACCAGAGACTGTGGAGCCACGTGGGCCCTGACCTGTGGAGAACTGGCACCTCAGTGTGGTCAGAGCTCAGACTCTTTTTTCATGGAACATCCAAACCCCACGTGTCCGTCATGTCCTCATGAACATGTAAAGTACTCTTTTTGCTATGAGTACTGGCTTCCCAGTCCAATTCATCGAGTGGAAAGGCTCCTGCTGATTTCAATCAGCTTTGGATTGAGCCCAGGAGGGGCTGATAACGCACACGGAGCGTTCCCGTGTGGCCCTGGAACACGGCAGATATTGCTGCTCATGTTCGGCAGCTCCTGCTAAAGCCAGGGCATACCACAGTGGCTCCTCAGAGATGACTCGCTGTGCAGTGGCAGAAAATTGGCCTCAGTGTTAAAATCCAGAGTTGTTTTCCAAGTCAACTGGAATACATATTTGTGTGTCGGATTTTTCCTTTGAAAAATTCACTCTTCGGAAACCACAATTGCTCCACGATAAGAGGTGAACAAAGAGAGGCACAAAGAGCTGCGAAAGGCAGCAACGTGTTGCAATCCATCTGAATGTTTATCTGCAGCAACATGCAGCGGTGGATTAATGCAACCAAACGTCAGCAATGAGGAGAGGTTCCCGAGTTAGGAGTCTGGTCTCCTGGGGTGCCTCCTGTAGTTAATGGAGACACGGGCAGGTCTGTGGGTAATTCAATCCACCTCCGTTCTGAATCATCTGGGGAGGTGGCTGGCTCTTTCCTTGATGGTAGACGGAACTGGGGCACCTGGTTGCCTCCCTCAGGCACATCTGGCAGCACTGAACAGCATAGGAAACAGGGGCCAGGGAAGAAGTCTATCAGAGTGCCCTATGATTCTGTGAGAAAATCTTTGTTTAATTCCCATTAAAATTATTCAGACCTAGCCTGGCTGCCTGAGTGCTGAGATGCAAGAGTGAGAAGGGAGCAATTGGGATGCCAAAGAGGCAGAAGACCAAGCTCTGCTCCATGCCTGAGATCCCATCACACACAAAGAACCCAAGCAGTATCAGGGAAAATGCAGGAATGTCGGTCTTTGTGCTGCATGGATTTTTGGGTGGCTGAACTGGAGCTGTAAAAGCAGCCCCTCATAAATTGAAATAGCCTGGAGGTGCTGCAGCAGTGACATCCTTCTTCAGGCTGCTGGACTGAGAAGGGTAACAACAGTGATAGATAGCAACAGTTCTTTGAAAGTGGGATAGGGAATCAAATCCTGAGCTGGAAGGGACCACAAGGATCACCCAGTCTGACCCCTGGCCCTGCACAGACACCCCAGCAATCCCACCCTGTCCCTGAGAGTATTGTCCAAACCCTCCTGGAGCTCTGGCAGCCTTGGTGCTGTGCCCACTGCCCTGGGGAGCCTGGTCAGTGCCAACCACCCTCTGGGGGTTGTCCTGAGATTCAACCCGACCCTGCCCTGGCACAGGGGAGACTTACACCAACCCACTGCCGCTCCTGAGGCAAACCAGCTTCTCAGTCTTTGTTTTGGGTTATGAAGGTACAGGTGAGAGGGAAGCAGAGCAATTGTGTTTTCTGAAACAGGGAAGGGGTTTGGCAGCAGTCTGGGGAGAGGTAATATAATCTCTGGAGCTGCCAACGTGTGCTTGGGACTTCCAGGCAGTGCGGGTGAGTCACAGGGAGGGACAGCGAGAGAGAAAGAGAGCTCAAATCTGGGAAGGTAGAGAGTGTGGGTGGAAGGCAATTACCATGTGAGAGCAAAGGGCTGCTGAGTGAGTCAATTGAATCCTATAGATACCAATACTTATCATAAATACCGAAGAGGTTTTAGCAACTGCTAATTCTCAGCAAGTAATAAATGAGAACTGTTTCCTGTGGTCAGAAGGAGCAGGGAAGGCAACGTGAGTGGAAGAGCAGGAGAGATGAGGCCTGCGAGTGCAGGGGCAGGGGTATTGCGGGTATGACATAATGGAACACGGATCAGCAGCAATTCTGTGGCGTGGGCAGCAGGAGCAGATGATTAGCCTTTCCAGAAAGATGCTGTGTTGTTTTTCCTGGTAGTATCTTATTAAATGGGTGCTAGAATGCATGAACAATACAAGAAAAACCCTTCTTATTCTAGTGGCTTTTCTTTCCATAACTCGATAACTAGTGCCCATAAAGCATTGCAAGATACTTTTGGGGTTTTTTTAAAGAGCTACTTCATTTTGGTGTTACACGTCTTGCTTGCTTTGGTTTTCAGGTGGCACTGAATGTGAGGCTTGCAATCTGTGCAGAAATATTCTTCACTCTGAAAGTTTCTTTCCTGGGAGCTCAGTCAAAGCAGAGAGACCACTGTTGACTGCTTTTAATTCCCAACATTATCTCTTACAAGGGTCTGCCCTGTGGGGGTGCAATACCCTGTCAATGCTTCATTTATCTTCTTTCTTCAGCAAATGCACTGAAGGGTGAAGGAAATGATAAGCGTTATAACTATCTTCTTACTCAGCTCTTGGCTTTTAGTAACAAAAGAAACTTTGTGAAATAAAAAAGTGCATCTTTGAAGGCAAGGAAGCAAAATAATGTCTAGGATATTGCAGTTTTTCTCTGCCCCTTTTAAAATGTTGTAAAGCCCAAACTTTGGGCATTCCCAACATTTAGAAGTGATTTTTTACCCCCTTTTTTTAAGGACAGAATGCAGTGAATTTCAAATGTAGTTGTCAATAATGGACCTAAACTGTTTCAAGCAATTCCATTTACACGTGAAGTGCAGCATTATTCAGAGTGGATATAAGGGTGAGAAACTGGGTCACAGATGTGAGGACTGTGCATACAACCCAGAGCAGGGAGAGACAATTTTTATCTGCAATTATAGGAGCGATCATTATACATTTGATTTGGTGTCAAGACTTTTCCTGTTCTGTGACACAAAATTTCTGCCTCAGTAATTTCAGATGAGATAGTTCAGAAGAGGCTTAGAAAGGGGTCACAGAAAGAGATTCTGCCCTGACCTTCGTGACTGTTTGTATCCTAATCTCCAGAGTGCTCTTGAACAGGAATTTGCAATTGGTATCAGAGTTATGTCCAAATATGGCATTTGAATGCTCCCAGTTTGGGTTTGTAGTTATTTAGTTTTTCCTGACAACTGCCACTGGATCTTGAGTGTGGCTCCCACCTAAGTGAGTGTAAGCGTGTGATCTTTAATTGACTGGCATGTGATCCCTGCCTCAGGAGGGCACATTTCCTTCCAGTGACTTTGGGTTGGAAGGCTTTCCTCCAAAGGCTGGGTCTGAGCATGGGCTGACTGGGGAGAGCAGAAGGGTCCTCTGGGACCCTTTTTTGAGTGTTGTATTTGACTGTTGCTAAAGAGAACTAATTTTCTTAAGTTACTAGTAGCTACTCCCTGTATTTGGTTGCTTGATTCAGGCTCCCAGGATATGACTTGCTGAAATGGGGAACAATCCCAGGTGCAGAAGTTAGATCGGTGCTTCAGACAGCAAAACAAAATTGTTTTGAGGGCTGGTGTCCTTAGAGTTGTCAAACTGAACCCCTTGGATCAGTGAATACTTCATAGCTAAATCTTGCTGAATTTCTAAGGTGGGAAGAATCGTGTGTCCTCTCCTCAAAGAGGCACTAGGGAATGATTTTTCTGCAATTCTCTCACACATTGCATAAATCATCACTATAAAAAAGCCAAGGTCAAGCTCAGAATTCATCAATAAAATGGAGTTTGAAATGCTTATAAAGCCTGGGGCGTGCACAGTGAGCAAGGAGAAAGCAAGACAAAGCAATTCCTCGTGAAGGGAGTGCATGCACCTCGTGCACTGCGTGGAGGAGAGTCCTGTGGAAAAACCAGTTGTGTTGCTGTGGCCCTGCAGGCTGCACCACTGCCCACACAGGAGACAGGTGAATTTGAGTTTCACTGTCCGCCCTTGTTCTGGCATTTTCTGACTTGCAAGTGCTTGACCTCATGACCTGAAAATGTTAGTGTGGAGTTGCTTTCTATCAGTCAGTATTACGTGTGCTTGCAGAGGTCTGAATGGAAAGACTGGCAGAATGAACTAGGACGTGAAACCCTGATGTAAATTGTTTGGGTTTTTGTTCATTTTAAGGAACAGTTTATTTCATACTTGATTTTCTGAAGCTTTGTCTATGCTATATCATAATATATTGACCAACCCCCTTTTAAATTACCAGGTTAATTGAAGCCTGTCAAATCCTAGAGTTTAACAGTTTGGCATTTTAGAGGCACTGCTCAAATCCATCCACCGGATTGCTCTAATGACTCTGGTATTTGGCTTATTGCACCCCTTTCATTTTGGAAGGCTAATCCTGCGAGTCTTACTCAAAATGAAGAGATACATCGACTTGGCCTGTTACACTGGGCTCCTTTGTGTCAACGACTCAGTAAACAAAGAGACATATCTGGATGCCTTGCAGGGAACAAAAAAAAGAACTACTTTGTGACTTGCCAAAGAAACAGAAGCAGTCACAGGGCAAACGAGAACTTTGCCACATAGCTGATGGAAATGTGCTACGTGATCATTTCATGTGGAAGTTTGCTGAAGGTTGCACCCTGCTTATAGGCTCTTGATTAAATCCATCCTGGCTCCTAAACCCTGAGTCTTATTAAAACAAGGTGTATTTTTAGATAAAGATGTTAGAACACACTGTAATTTCTATGGCTGGTTGCACCCTGCAAGAGCAGGAGAGCAAGTGAGTGGCTGGGTGTGTGTGAGCTCGGGTACATGTGTACGTGTGTGTGTGCTGGTACCTGAAACAAAGGTGGAGCTGACTGTGATTTGAAAGAAAATCAGCCTCGGCAATTTCTGATTTTGCTTTGGTTTTTTGTTTGGTTGGGTTTTTGTTGTTTTGTTTGAATTTTTGTTGTCGTTGTTTTGTTTGTTTTTGGTTTTGTTTTGTTTTTTAAGAAAACAAATCCTTGTAAAAGGTACCTGGAAAGCAGCTTGGCTGTGTTAGGCCAGGGTAAATGAAGAAGGGTGGCTGAAGAAGCAGGATATTGTGGAATGTACCTGGACAGAAGAGTGGTTGGCCAAAGCTCCTTGAACAGAGACCTCCCAGCTCCAGCTCCACAGTGAGAGGCCCAAACTCTGTCAGGAGCAGTATTAGCTGGGAGACATCGTCACACCACAGCTGCTGGGGAGCTGAGGAGAAGATAGATGTTGTGGCTTGACTGCAGCTCCCCCACAGATCCCATGAGGCCACTTGTGTAACCAGCAGGAATTAACAGCCCTATTTCCTGCATTAGCTCCAAGGAAAGCCTGGAAAAGTGAGAGCTGTCCCTCTGAGACACCTCTAGGTTGTGGCTAAACCTGTGGAGTGAGCACTGTAGTACCCTCTGGGAGGAACCCAAGGTAGGGGAAGGAATGGGTTAAATTGTTCTCTCACTGTTTAAATAACCTACCTGAGGAAAAGCAGTGAGGTTGGTTACTGAAGAAGGAGGAAGCCACTGTATTTTATGATGCTGCTGTCAGCGTGATAGAGCAGATGTTTTGGTTTTCTTTCTGGCTGTCATTTGCTCTTCTGTGACAAATGTGAGTGTCTGAATCAATGACTGAAGGCAGAGAACAGAATCATTCATATTCTTGTTTCATCACTAGAGCATACTGCTAAGGGGAGTGATGGGCTGTTCATCCTGGGAAATGCTCATGTAAAATCCAGATCCATTCCAGCGTGTGCTTTAATGCTGGGTTTCTCAGAGGAGTGCTTGGTGACCTCTTTAGGGGTGAGAAGAGGATTGAGTGCGTCACAAAGTGTCAGATGGCAGCACACAGCCCCGTGGCTCCCGGGAGACAGGCAGTGAGGTGTGGTGTCCCGTGGTGGCACCAGCCAGGGCACAGCTCACTCCTCCAGACCCAGGGCAATGTGCAGAAGGCAAGGAAGGGGAGCAGAGAGGAGATGTGGCACTGCCAAGTGGGGAGCCAGCAATTTTACAAATTTTACAAATTCACAAAACTTGTGTTGGACTTACACTGATGCATCTCTGTTAAGAATTTGAGGTTTAATATATTCAGTACATCCTCCTTGTCTTTAGTGGGACACAGCTGGTACACAAACTAACACAGCCTAGGCATGTACCTAACACGTCTGTTTAACACAGCTACGTTTGACAGTTGTCCTTAGGAAGGTACTGCTGAGCAACCTGAAGGGCATGTTAAAGATTTGCTGTGCCTACACTCAGGTACCTTCTCTGGAGCTGGAAAATGCTGACATGTGTTGGGCAGGAGTGAAGAGGATGTTTGTTTTAGAATTACTACTTTGGCAACAACATCAGCTCAGCTAGGAGAAACCTATGGGCAGCTGGAGAGACAAAACCAAATCCCAACCCAACATCTTTCTTCTGTGCAAATGAATAACAGCGACCACAGCAAAAATGAAAAAACAGTTTTGAAAAGGGTAATCTGGATGGCAGAGGGAAGCACTAAAACTGAGGGTACTCTAATTTTTTAGTGCCTCTCTTTTTTGCTGTCAGCCTGTTTGTTACTGGTTTTACCTATGTGAGAGTCAATTGGTATGCACCTTCTAATTAATTTTTCAACTAAATGAATGCCTGGCACTCAGTCTGTAGCATGGACTAGATTGCAAGAATGGGCAAGTTGCCATCCTGGCCCACACTCTGCCTAGGAAGGCAAACCAGATCCATGCAAAGAAGCAGGAAAGCAGCAGAAGGCAAGGAAGTGGCTCAGGCAAACATACCCAGCAAGTTAGAGCCAAGACTGGGAGCAGATCGTGTGATTTTGAGCCAGCACTGGAGCCACTGAAGAAGGGGCTCTCCACCTCTCACCTGAGGATCTCCTGGAAGAACAGGCAAGCCAGGAGAGCAAGTGTAGGCTGCTCTTCAGGACCAGGGGGCTGATATCCTGCATCCCCGCCAGACCTGACCTAGGCTATACCATGGGAAGTGAGCCGACACCCTGTGTGTGGACAGAGTGCTGTGAGACCTGGGTCAGGTTGCCTCATTTTCCATCAGCCTCTGACTCCAGAAGACAGTTTCTCAGATTTTAATTTCAACCCACGGGATGAACTGGCCTAACATCTCCCCTGATTTGCCACTGTAGTGCTGAGGTTTTTCATTCAGAAGGACCACAAGAAGCTAAATGTGGTGAAATACTGTACTCAGGGTGTGCCATGGAGGCTTCCTGTGCCATTTAGGAGCTGTAAGCCTCTGAAATGTGAGAGATGTTGATGCAGACAACTGAAACCAGCAAAACTGAATCTAGTGTCCAGCAACTGCCTGTTTGTGATCCTGTCTAAAGGTGTACATCTTTAGCTAACAATTTTCTACAAACTCCTGTGTAGGCTTTGAATCCCTTTCTTTTACATTGTGCTATAATGGTGGAATCAGCCCCAAAAGGAAATGGGTAATTCTTCAGTTTTCAGTAAGCACCGAGTTGAGCAAGAGTTTGGTTGGCAAAGATACTTTATGTGAAAAATTTTACTAAGTTAAGACTATAGGGATCCAGTTAAGATACTTTTCTGCTAAAGTTCATTGAAATCTTTGTGAACCAGATGTTATGGATTAATTGCCACATTCACATTCCAACCAAACATAGTTCTGTGCTTCAGTATTCACACCTCTAACAGTGTCACTTCTCATCTCTTGCTATTGCTAGGAATTTTCTATCCCTGATTTTTTAAAACCCTCTTTAGGCTTCTCTTTAGTTCATACAGGACAGGTTTGAAGATTGTTTGGTTTGCCTGTACTCTGCCTCACCATGCTCAAAGGAAGGTTCAGAATGTGTTTGCTTCCACTGTCAGCTGACATCAATTAAGAAGAAATGATGGAAACCAACATATTATAGCAAGGATAAGTATAGAGTTCCTGCAGCAACACTTAATTCCTTGATAAAGTTCCTGTACAGACATCACAGGAATCTGGCTTTGATTCCTGGCTGCAGTAACTCACAAGATGTTCTGAGGGACCTATTTCTTCATGTTTTCTTTTTAGTCATCCACATCAGTGTCAGGTTACGATCTGGCTGCTTTCTACACAACTTTCCTTATGATTTTACCCAGGCCAGGCCAGCTGTAAGCTTGCAAGTCAACAGCTTGCAATCAAACCCAAGGATCTCAGCCACGAGGAAGACGGTCTGTCAATAAGGCAAAACCAAAAGCTACCCAACAGTTTACTGTGCCTTGTTGTCAGGGATGTGTAACTCTATCTCCTCTAGCTTGGAGTAACAGCAGTTTGCAAATATTAACTTCTGTGGGAGCTCAGAGAGTTTAATGAAGCATGGGGATATAGGTGGACTCCTGGTATTTTGTGCAGAATTGTGAACCCATGAAGGTGTAAGGGCAGTGCAAAGCATCAGTGACCTACAATAACTGAGGCAAGTTATTGTAGGCAAATATAATACAGCTCCTTACTTTCATGTTGTTGATTCAGGGCATGATGAAAACACCAGTTTTGAATGATGTGAGTGTGAGCAGTCTTGGGATTATTTCCAGCACCCCAGAACAGCACAACTGCCATTATGTGCCACTGCCTCATAGATGGTCTCTACACAGAATCCAAGGACTTAATGGCCCCCCTCACCTTCAGAGAAGACTTTTCCAGCTCAGCACTGAATACTGCAGTCATTGCATGTGAATAGGGAGAACACAGTTTCTAGAAACTTAACCAAAGAAATGTGCCAATTTTTTTTTTTCTCCTCTCATTTTCACTTAAAAAAATTACGCAAACTATGTCTTGGAAGAGCTGGAAAAGAATCTTTTTATAACTGGGAAAAAACCCATCAGGCAAACACCGAATTACCACTTTTTTTTTCTGTTTGTTTGTTTCTATCTTGGCTATGCAGAGTTTTATTTTTCTCTGAAAGCCCTGTATTTGTCACACTGAGTCATCTGAGGTCAAGCATCTCAGACCTCTCTGCCATAGTGCCCATCCTTTCTGGGATGCTCTGGGCACACCACAGCTGTTGGCACCCCCGGGCAGTGCCGTGGTGTCTGGTGAGGACCAGCAGTGCCACGATGAGCTGCTCCCTCACTGCCCACCAACTCCTGTGCACATCTTCCCATGCTGTGCCACAGCCGGGACCTCACTCTGCTCTCTGCTCTCTTTCTCCCAAGATTCCCAGTTTTCTCTGGCCTGTCCTATTTTATTGCTGGAAGTTATCAGCATTTCAGCCAGGTCTCGCTGCAGACCCAGTAGAAGTGCCTTTTTTTGGCTGCAATGCATTAGGACCTTATGCCACAAGCTATCTGATCTCTCCTTTGGGTTTACATTTTCCTTCTGAGCGACTGATTTTTTGGCACAGGAAACATTTTTATTCCTGATGAACTTTTCTCTGAGTTGGAGTTTTGTGCAGCGATACTGTTTGAACATGGGGGATACACTGCACGGAACATTTGGCAAAACTGAGAACAATCCCTTCACCAAGAAACTGGCTGTCAGTGTTTGTCTTTCACTGAAATAGCACAATGGTGGTTTTGAGTGAAATAACCAAACTGGCTTGGGAACTTAGCATGACACTTGTGATTCAAAAGTGGTCTATGGTATAAAAACCATCATAATGTCAAGTTGCTCGTTTCAAGTCTCCAGTTCTTTGAATCACATTTGCCTTTATTAGTAAAACAAGCATGATCATATTTTCTACGCAGTGTGGATTCATTCACTACCTTTTCTAGAAAGCTCTGAGATCCTCAAAGTACACAACTGAGTTCAGCAGTAGTAACCCTATTTCATAAATCTGGCTCTTTTGCCACCCAAAGTTCCTCTGTGGTAGGTTATGACCAAAATCCATCCTGGCATCACTTCACCTCTCCCATCAGAGAACATCCTAAGAAATACATAACATCATACACTTTTCCTTTTTGAGTTAAACCCATATCTGCCTACACTCTGTATGCATTGTATGTAACTAAGTCACAAATATACAATATTTCTGTCCCTGAAGGAGTCCCAAAACAGTCTCAGGCCTCTGACAGTTGTGTTCAGTTTTACATTTATGGGATTGTCTCACTGGGCCATATCTAAACTCCTAGGTAGAACCATTTAATTCCGAACTGGAAAAGATCAGCCATTTAGCAGGAAATTGTCAAATTTACTTAAGTAATCGGCAGGTTTCTTGCCCCCAGAGCAAAAAGCTGGGATGGTCGTTATACAGACCAAATGCAGGAAAACTGTTTAAAGAGAGAGAGCAGAATACAATATATAGTTAATACTTCCAGGAATTCTACACAGGCAAGTTTAATTATCTGATTTTCCATCAGTTCTCTGATTCCAAAAAAATGCCAGAGGATTTTTAACACCACAAGAGATCGAGCCCTCTGTTTCATCTCTGGGAGGCAACATCAAACTGTCGGACGTGCGTCACCACCTCTCAGCATCTCTTTTCATGGGGAAGGAGTCATTTGGTATCTCCAGAGGAGCTGGATTTTGGGTTAGCATGAGATCGCATTGTTTTCTTCAACAACAAAGATGCTGATTCTTGTTGGCTTTTGGGAGTTGGTTTGTGATGTTTGGATTGTATTATCAGGATCAAGCACCATATGGTTAGTTATCAGATCCTTCATGAAGCTATAGTTTTCCCAACACCAAACAAAAAACCCCAAAGGGGAGATTTTCTTACTCTTATGTTTCTGTAAGACAGAAGGAATGCTGTGGATTTTTTTTTCCTTTCTGGTGACAGGACGTTTTGAAGCATAACAAACAAGATGCTTAGGAGAGGTCTAAAGCATACTTTAAGACATGGCATTAAGGTATTATTTTATTTTTTTTCCCCTGAAAGCATTCAAAGCATTCTTTTTATTAAATTTACTTAACAAATACATATGTTGTTCACTCAGTGCAACTATTTTTCCCTTTAAAATAAAGATTTCTAGCATTCTGTAGGCTTTTTTTTAGAACACACGAGAAGACAGAATAAAGGCTCTCAGCCTGGACAACACTAGGCACCGCAGGAAGAGCCCTGGGAGGGCTGATTCTGAGCAGCATGAACTGTGATTTTTTCCCTGGGTGTCTGTGGGGTGGGCTTCCCCAAACAGAAAGGTTTGTGTCTCATGGTCAAATTTTCAAAATAAGTGAGAATTCTGTTGCCCCTCCAAATGGGTGGCCAGCTCATCACAAAGAATTGTCTGTCAACTGAGTAGATTTGTGACAGGGGTGAGTGGTCCTACTTACGGACTGAACCCATGACCCCCTAATCCCATCCCATGTGTAGTGCCTGCCAGACTGTTCAGTGGTCATTAGACCTGGGTGAACAATTTGGACAAAAAAGTGGAGCCATTCTGGGGATTAAAGATCCAAAGAAACCAAAACCCAGCCCTCAAAGTTGCTTTGGGCTTTCAGTTTCCACTCAGTTTTGTTTTACAGTGGTGTTTTTCCCATGCCACATGTTTGTTTTGACATGGCTGGAAACTTTCATCCTGGATCCTACAGGCTACGCTAGGAAAACTGGAGGATGTGGCACAAATCCTTTGTGTGTGAGCTAGAGAAACTGGAGTTTAGGGATTCACTTTGATGGAATAACGCACTGGTAATCCAATAAAGTCAGGCACTTTGATTTTTACTGGGGACGAAATGCTCAGAAGTTGGATTAAGAAATGTAAACACTGGCTTAACTCTAGAGCTGTTTATCAGATAGAAAGTTTTCTATGGAAAATCTAGGAATTACAGAAAATTCAGAAGCATCTCATGATTTGGACTGTTAATATTAACTCCTGGGGCCCCCGAGTGTCCAGAGTGCCTGGAAATTAAACAGGGCGATGGCATTTCAGCCTGCAGCTGAAAGACACTTTTCCACCAGCAAAACTTCTCTGGCTTTGTCTGGAGACACGATTGACCCAGTAAGGCTGGAAGTGATGCCACCTCATTTCTCCTAGTTCATGGATCTCCAGTTACAGCAATTCCCTTGTGCAGCTGCTCTGATTGTCTGAAGTGCAATGAAACCAAAACCTAACAGTCTATGATGCTGTTGGTAGCTTTTCTTTTACAGAACAGCTAAATGTAGCTCAGACACAAAGGTTGCACTTCTCTACTAATTTGTGTGGCACTTAAGGGTAAAGAGTTAAAAAAATTGGTGGCAAAAGAATGACAGCACTGGGAGGAAAAATTAGATAAGTATTTGTTAGCAATGAAGGAGGATTTATGTGAGTGTGGGGCTGGCAGAAGGTGAAGAAGACTTGGCTGTGGCTCAGATGTAGCTGTTAAGCCAGGCTTAACCTGCCCTGGGTGCTCACTGGCTCACACTGTGTGTGCCACAGCATCTGTCTACAGACCCTGCAGATGGCACCTCTGTGGGCTCAGCTGTGCCTCCCAAACAGTCCTGATCTCTTACCTCTTTAGACCTCTCCGCTCTCTGTATTGCATGGCCACAAAGGGATTTTTCAAATTATTAGATTTAGAAAGAGAACTGGAGGAAAAAGACATTTCAGACGCCTGTAGGCAGCAGCATCTTCAGTTTGAAGGCAAGAAGCAGCTAAATTGGGGTCAATGTGCCACATTACGAAAAGGCAGGTAAATGCCTGCATGTGTGTGATTGACAATGTGTGTGGGATCCTTTGAGAGAGGGTTTTACAGGGAGAAGTATTTCATTCCAGCTCATAAGCTCATAGCGATTTGCAAAATACCAGGGACACACCCAGCACGGGCCACTGGGATAATAACACAGATGCACAATTTTTATGGCTGCCTACCAAACTTAGAAACTCTCTCTGGAAAAACAACTCAAAATGGCTTTTGCTAATCCTTCTGAACACCTGGAATAAGCTCAATGAGCCAGGGAGCTAGAAAAGTTACTGTGTGGTTTACCAGGGCTCTTACATCACTCAAAATTAAGATTTTGAAATAAGCAGCTGAAAGAAACCTTAGAAATTCATGGCTAGCCCTGTTGGGTGTCACATTGTTTCGTGCCAGCGTTGACAGCTCCGATTATAAAACAGAGACTTTCTGTTTGCAGAAAGCCCTCATGCTGCATACAATAATGTTTTGAATGTTCGGAACTCTGCAGAGGAAGTATATCTTTTATATTCTGCAGTTTCTGGGGCGTTCCCCGCTTTTTTTTTCCGCACTTGAGGCTTTCTCAGACTGCAGCTATTTTATAGGAATGCCCAACCTCTCGGTACAGGTCTGAAGGTCTGATGAGACTGTGACACACTTTCACCAGATCTCACAAATTAAGCAGTCTTGCTAAATTAACAGTCTTGCTAAATCTTGGACTTTGCCTGCAGGACTTCCCCTTTCTCTTCTCCTTTTAACCTGGTCACAAGAGAGAACAGACTGCCAAACTTTGGACTAAGCCAAAATATGCTCTTCAGTTAAGTTTAATTAAGGCTTGAAATTGATTTAATTTGGAAAATTCCCATATCTATGCATATGTCATGTGTGATGGAGAAAGTTTATTCATTCTTATTTGCTATATGAAAACCAACAAAAACATGGATTTTACCTGTTGAAGTGTGAAATCTTTATTTCTCCATGACACAAAATTGTTTCTGTGTTGACACAGAAAATCTGTGGTTTATCTCTTCCAGCCATTTTGGTGTTTCAAAGTCACAACTCCCCCCAGGGGAAATCAATACCCCAGCCCAGCTATGCTGCAAGGTAACTCCCCCTGTGGTGGGGTGGTTTTCACAAACAACCTTTCTCCCTGTCATGTATCAGCCTGACTTCTTCTCGTGCTGAAGAAAAGCACAGACGGGGTGGGAGGCAAATGCCAGCCCCTCACATCAATCCCAAGCATGGATTGCTCACCAGGTGTCTTGGTGTTCAGGGATGGGCTTTGGAGGAACTGCTGGGGGATGTTGTTGGTACCTTGCCATGTGCATGTCTGCAGAACTGAACAGGCAGGCTCTGCTAACCGTGCTTAGAGAGACACAGGAAAAAAAATCGTATGAAACAGAAGCGTTTCTCTTGGATTTCTAGATCTGATAAAGTTCTGTTCATAAAAGGAATCAAACCATTTTATATCAACACCATTTTTCATTAGGTTTACTCAGATAAGTTCAATTATGCCATTCACCACCCTCATCACTGACAAGACCAAAGCAGGAATATTCCAGCCTTGTGAACTGCCCTGTGCCTGCCAGGACAACTGCTGCCTTCCTGCAGCTTCCAACACAGGCCTATCAGTTTTCTCTGGTTTAGCAAACCAAACACTACTTGAAACCCTAATCGCTTTGGAATCATTATTTCCCACACTTCAGATATTTTTACATCCTATTTTATTTTTATTAATTTTTATATCTACAAGATGTGTTTTCCACCATATAACAACATGCCCCTAGAGTAAAGTGATTGGAAACAAGAAAGAAAAACCTTGTTATACAGTAGTTTGCCATGAAAAATTCCAGATGCCTGCTGGAAGGCAATGAATGTCCACTGTAATTGTAAATTTACTGGTGTGGTCTTTACAATAGGACACGGGAAGCATGGGAGGCTTCTCTGTTCTCCATGAGCCTTTCTTTGGTGAAAAAAAATTGAACTGAGGTAAACTACAGATGTAACAGTCTTGAAGATACCCTGCTATCAAGTGTTGCCTCACTGGCTAATTAATAAAAGTTATTGCAGCAAATAAGATACGGTCCAGTTAAAAGCAGACAGGGGTGTCATTTTTGGGCGATAACTCTCAGGAGCCATCATGCCAGAACTACTCCTGAGCCACAGGTACTTCTGCTTTCTCTTGCTCTGGAATGAACAGTGAGAATTCTCAAGAGGCCCTGGCCTGTGCACATCTCCCTGTGAGTCAGTGTCTCCCCTCCTTCCTGCTGAGGCCAAATAATTCCCTGCTGGCTTCCCAGCATCCACCCCATCCCTCCCGGCGGGCAGGAGGGTGAGGCTGTGGATCTAAGGCTTTGCCAGTATCCCCCCCCAGCACTAGGGCATTACAGGTGTGGGGTCCTGGCTCCCACTCCTCTCTCAAGCTCTGTCCTTGTGTGAGTCATCCCTCTTCTCACTTACCCCACCACTTTCATTCTTGACCACGCCAACAACCAAAGTACATCACCTAGCAGGCACTTCTTTTGGGTGACTTCCTCCAAGAAAGCTCTCCCTTCCATCTGAAGGGAGCAAACACGTTGCTGTCCACAGCCCCCAGGTCCAAAGGCTTGGCCGGGAGCTCCATCAGTGGGGAAAGCACCCCAGGGCTGTGCCAGCAGCCTTACTGCATCTCCCTCTCAATAACACACGCACGGAACAAGGATTTCCCAAAGACAGGGGTGCAAAACAAAACGGAAAGCCTAAATGTATGCAGATGCCATTCAGAGCCCGGGACGCTCCTGGCAATTTCTGCAACCGATACACGGTCAAAATACTGATTTAGGAATTGCCAGTGAAGTGCCCTGTTTGGTGGGGGTGTCCAGTTTCAGATGTGTCGCACTGTTACCACAACACGCCTCGGTGATTGCTCCTAACGAAGAGCCCCTTGTGAGAATTTTCCGTCAGGCAGGGGGGCAGGTTTTGGGTGCAGTGCCCAGGTTTGGGCTACGCAGCTCCACTGCCGTTCATGGAACACGTGAGCTGCATCCCTACATCCCCTGCTGAAAAAAAGCCCAGCCCAGCAGCAGCTCCAGGGGAATAGGAGCAGCGGCGCGGGTGGCATCACAGTGCCCCTCGGGTGCCTGTCCCAGGGCTGCAGGAAGGCTGCCTGGACAAGGTGCTTGGGGACACCTCCAAAGACTGGCTATTTTCTGCTCTTCATGTATAAGTACACAGTTCTGTTTCATAATTTTATCAGAATTCAGATTAACAAGAATAAAAATTAAATTTTTTTTCCTCACATGATCAGGATTTACTTTATATATCTTCCACTCGTGCAAAGACTCTAGGACTCTCTATAAAATACTTATGTGATGACCTTCCTGCATGTGAAGTTGCAAGGACATAATAACACTTGAAATCATTGAAATGACTCATGTGCAAGTTAAGCGAGTGCTTGCATTTGCAAATATAAAATTGAGACTCAAGAATGCAAACTATGAATGAAGAGTAAACTTCTCTTCCAACCAGCAGGATTGAGCGATAATTTTACAGTCTTAAAAGTCACATGATTTTAGGCCCTAGTGTTTAATTCTGAAGTGTTTCAAAGACTTTTAGGAGTTGCTTGAAATATATTATTTCATTTCGCTGTGTGAAAAGGGAAGCTGGACTTGTTTAGATCCTGGAAGGAAGGGACAGCCATAAAAGGAAATATATTTTGATGGAGAATTTTCTTTTAGTGACAGGATTTGTCTGTGTTTGCATAAGTAAACAAGCATTATTTCAGAAAATAAGCTGGAACTTGTTTCCCACTGCCACAAACTTCTGCTTGCTGTGACAGTCCCAGTTATTCTTTCAAAGGATGAAAACTTGCTGTTTCAGGATGCTGCTGCAGAAACCAGGCCTCCCAAAACCTTGTTCCTCAGGTTTAGTTTGCTGGAAGTTTGAACTGCAAGATCCTATCCAAGCCCAGATCTGTGTTTGGTTCTCTTTTTTTTTTTTTTAATTTGGGTGTAACTCTGTCATTAATCCAAGGCAAACAGCAGCACTGGAAGTGAGCAACGGTTATAAACCAAGGGATGGAGAGAGGTGAAGACTCTGCGTGTGCCAGACACTAATGGCAGTGCCTGAGGAACGGTGAGGTTGCTGCAGTAGCTCTGCTCAGCTGGATAAGCTGTGTGGATGGTGTTGAACTGGGGCACCCACAAGGGAGACCCAAGAGAAGCTGTGGGGTTGCCTGGTGTGGGATGGGTACAGTCACTGTAAAGGCACCAGGAATCCTCACAAAGGGCAGCACTCTGGAGTTTCGGGTGATAGGAATCAAGGAATGCGGTGTGGGGATCTGCCTTCTGACAGCTATAAAGTGAAACATTCTCCATTTTGTTAAAAAAAAATAGTGTCTCCTCCAACCTGGAGGAGGTTGGGGCAGGGGCACAGCACAGCCCTGCAGCGTGTGACGGGGGCACACACTGAGGGACGCCACAGGAACAGAGGAGAGGAAGCCTGAAATGCTGTTGGGTGCATTTCTTTAATACAAATAAAGTTTTCCAAAACCTCAGTTTCATGATTCAGCTTTTTTTTTTGGCACTGAAATGGTAGTAACAATTTAAAAGTAGGCTAAACAAGTCTGAGTGAATATGCTGTTAAGTTCAGGCTGGAGAGGGGGAAGTTCCTGGAAGTAATAATAGAAAAACTAAGACCCTCCACCCCCAATAATTGCAGTTTAATTGTTTTAATACACTTTACAAACACATAATAATGACAATATCCTCACAATACCTTCCGGGGCAGATACGATCATGCTTATTTTCTGGATGAATAAACTGACCCACTGTATTAAAACACTTTGACCAAGGCCTGCTCCAAAAACAATGGGAGACCAAAGAATACACTCTTTAACCTAATTATGAGACAGTAGTGATGTGTATGGAGGAAGCAACTAAACTGAAAATTATACGTGGGTTACATGCTGTGGCCAACTTTTTCCTGCTTTCTTTTGTTTTGAAAGTCATAAGGTTTTGCTGCTCAACTAACTTGAGATAATAGTTAGTGGAAACTGTGGAGACTGACCAGTTTGAAAAATGATGTCAGGAAGTTCTCATTGTTTTTATCAGTTTTTAATGTTTTAAAAAATATTTATATCACATAGACAACCAATTTTCATACATAATTTTTGCCAGTAACTTGATGGCATAGCCTCAGTAAGTCGAGGACTGTCAGATAAAGATCATAAAGGTTACAAACCATTGCAAGGAGAGTCTTATCTCTACATCCAACTCTTAGTGTTTTTTAAGATTATCATATCTCTTGGAAAGTCCTGACTTAAAGATATCATAATTTAGATATTTTATTCATTTTTTAAAGTGGAGAAACACTTTTTGCCAGAAACAAAACTTTAGCTCAAAACCTGCATGAATCTTGGTGACTCTGTGGTTCCAACTGATGCTCCTATTGTTGCTCAGTACCCACAGGAACAGGGATTAAAGCTACAGGCCTGAGTGCTCCTGCTCCAAACACTGCAAGTGGTCAGAGCTGCAACTGCATTTTGTTCCCATTTTTGTTCAGTAGGCAGCACCACAGGGATGCTCTGGGTTTGGGATTCCTTGGCTCCATATCTCTAACCCCCCGCAGGCCAGAAATAAAACACCACAACTGGTGCATTTCTCGTGGATTGCTAACTTTGGAAAAGATGCACAGGGTGAATCAGGATGGAATTCCCATTCCACAGCAATAGCAATATTTCAGCTTGCCCAGGGAAGAGTTCTCCACCCTTTTTGCTCTGGCTTTGCTGTAGTTTATTGAAATGGCAAAATGAAATGCTCTGATGTCATTGAAATACAGCATTTATGTAGTTTTGGAGTTACCTTTGTGATGAAGTTGATAAATTCCTATGAAATTCTTTAATTTTGTTTAGTCGTCATTTTGCAAAAGGAGCATTTCCAATGGGAAGTTTTTAACACTAAGTAGAAGAGCTTAGGCTGGTGTTCAAAATGGAAAGGAAGACACTGGGGAAGTTGATCTGTGTCCTGTTTAGAGATGGTGACTGTTACTGTGGAACTCCACTTAAAGCCAGACTGCTGCAGCATGATCTGGCATCACAGAGGCACTTGGTGGGAAACGGAAATTACCCAGGTGATCCAATACCAAGCTGAAGAGGGGACAGGGTTTGTGGAGATACTTCCTTGCAAGTGCAGGAAGGAGTGACACTCAGCACCCTGGTTTGCCCCCAAAGGCAGCAGGGCAGGGGCTTTTCCAGGCTGTTCTGTGCCATTGCTGACTTGTGCAACCCAGTTCAAGCAGCTCTGCATGGGCCTGGCTGCTACCTGGAGATGTGACCCGAGGTGCACCCCTTTTGTCTTATTTTTTCCCCAAATATTGCCATTTAAAATGTAGCCCATAAAGATGTTGAAAAATGAGCCAGTAAAGATGTTGAAAAATGAGCTGAAAAATGAAAAATAAACATGCTAAAGTGAAAACATATGGCAGGTGCAAGTTATATGCAAACCTTATAATGAATTCTGAAAATATACTTGAAGAATGAGATCTGCAAATGTTTCTAGTCTGGATGGCACATATTAATGATCATTCCTATATGCACCATGATGTTTGGCAGACCTAAAAGCACAGTTATGCTGGTGAACTTCATTAATCATTCAATAACCTGAGTGTAATAATGGGCAAGAGGGTTGGTAGTGTCAAGCATTCTCTAAATTGTGCTTAACAGTTTCCAACGAGGGATGGATGAACTGGCTGCAGTAACTAAAACACTGAGCCTGAATCTACATTCAAGGCAGACATGAGTTTCAGAGATTTGTGGATGATCAATTATCACTATTTTTTGTTTTTAAATAAATCTTGCTTTCCACATCTCACGAGTTGATGGCTCTGGAAGAAAAAGCAACAGAATTCCATTCGTTTGTTTTTTCTGGCACAAATCTGATCGGGAATTACCTCAAAATTTCCAACCTCTTTTACTAGACCAGAGACATTGGGATAAGCTGGCACAAAGAACCCACCCTCCAACCCGCAGCTGGCCAGCCACGCAGCAGCACGTGGCAAATCCAACCAGCGCCCTCAGCTCGGTCATAACGTGCCTTTCTGCTTTTTCTCCTCAGAGCTTTGTCATCCGTGGTGGCTTTAGGAGCCAACATAATCTGCAACAAGATCCCCGGCCTGGCCCCCCGGCAGCGCGCGATCTGCCAGAGCCGCCCCGATGCCATCATCGTGATCGGGGAGGGGGCGCAGATGGGCATCAATGAGTGCCAGTACCAGTTCCGCTACGGGAGGTGGAACTGCTCTGCCCTGGGAGAGAAAACAGTCTTTGGACAAGAGCTCCGAGTAGGTAAGGGTGTCTCTCTTGTGGTGCTGCAGGGATGGACTTGTGGGGGCTGGTTTGCTTTTACCTTTCTCGCTGCGCTCCCGCAGAGCTTTATCACCCTCTGTGATCTGCCCAAGAGAGTTCAACAGTGATGCTCCAGAACAACCGTGGTCTGCATGTTGAAAAGTAACTGACAAGAGCCATGAAGTCTCTAGTGACTTGCAGATGAAGTCACTCATATCTGTGCAACTTCATACCCAGCACTGGCCCAGGTGCCTGCACAGCCATCCATCAAGGCCATGGAAAAATATTTCCAAATGTTGTCTTGTTAGAGGTTGCCATGATAACTGTGGTGCATAATATGGCCAATCAAAAGGGAACTAAAATCAGCTCAGAAAAATCCCTCTGCAGACTTCCCAAAAGCTTAAGTAATGGGAGGGTCCCAAATAATTGATGGAAGTACTGTGCATACGGCACTGGCCTTCCAGTATGTGGCAGTGACACATTTAGTGTTGTTATCATACTGGAAAGAAAATACTGCAAGTGATTTGAGGCAGGAAACCTATTCAAAGAAAATAATACAGGACCCTGGCCTGATAATCTGTTAGCTGGCAGAAGTGAAATCAATCACTTTCCATTTACCCTATCCCTGATATTATTTCATAGGGGAGATCATGTATATTTTTTCCAGTACTGAGATCATTACTTTCCTCATCACCCAGCTGGGTATCCTCAGCCTATTCCTGACCTTTTCTCTCTCCCCCGAGGGCTGCCCACTCAGCACCCCCCTATGTCTGCTGCCCTGTGTTGTGATGTGCGGCTCTCACAGGGGCAGCCGCTGTGATACCGACCGGCTTCTCAGTGGGGTTGTAGCCTGTTCTTCTTGTGTCCCATTTTGATTTGGGTGACAACCCTCACATTCAATGGCTCAGATGAGTCTTGTGCCTCCAGCACAACTGAGTGTGGTGATATGTAAGATCTCATTGTAACAGCACGAAAAAAAAGGCAAGACATTTAATTTCATCTGAGCAAAGAGGAACCAGCTTACAGGGTGCTTTGGTTGTCAGAGATCAAGGCTTTGGGTTTTTCCCTGACACCCTTGTGAAATGAAGGCCAAAAGCTGAGGGACACCTCGGTCAGGGAGGGAACTGAATATTTTATCAAAGAACAAGCAAATCTGAGAATCTGGCAGAGGTCTGGGTGTTTTTAAGGGCACAGGGGCCCAGCTGTAAAGTGCTGTAATGGAATATAACCTTTGGCACCAGGGCAATGGACTTACATTTGCAGGGAAACTCTCATATTCTGGGACCATTACTCCACACCAGAGCACAGAAGTGGAGAGGGCTAAAACTAATGATAAAAAGAACTGGTAAACAAAATCAATGGCAAAAGTCTGAACTTTTTGAACTTCAGAAGAAGGTTCGGTAGAATTTAGTTTTGATGCTGAAAAGCTGGTGGTGAGGAATTTGCTCATCAGTGTGTCTCTTCCTACATTTGTCCTCAGATATTTCTAATTCTGTTTAGATAATACTTTTTGCCTAACTTTTATTTCTGAAAGAGTATAAGTGGAAGGCTTTAAACATTCTCAAGACACCATATACAGGAAATAACCTAATATTTGACTTCTACCTTCACCTTTGAAGGTGAACCAGAAAAAATTCTAGGCACTTGTCTTGAGTATTAGAAGCACAGGTCTGGCCCTCCTTGGTTGGTATTATGCTTGTTCGCCTTCAGCTGATGTCCAAAATTATGTTGCTGCCAGAAAACCCACAGCTGCCAAGCACAGCCCCGTTATACCTGTGCATGCCATGTTTTCACCTGCCAAAGCCTGCAGGCATACCCTGACCTGGGGTAAGGCAGGGGGCTTAACTTCTGTTAGAGCCCTCATGGCCCTAAGGGGCACACCCTGGAGAGTTGTACCAGAGGTGGTGCCATCACTGAGCTTTCAAGTGAAAAGGCTTTCACCATTTCTGCTCTCCTTCTCAAGCTGACGAAGTGGTGCCTCCTCAGCTCCACTCAGCTTGTGGGTGATAATTCTCTTCACCACAGTCCTTTTGTTCTCAGAAACCTTGGAGTGCAGTCCAAATGCCTGAAGAGGACTACAAATTTTGCTTCTGTTTTTATTCTGAATGTTTCCATACAAAGTAAGAGCTACAAGGAACAAAAGTGTTTGTCATCAGGATGGATCAGTGATCAGGTTGGGCAGGCTGTACCAAGTTTGAAAAAAATGCGGTTGTCTTGAGCCACTGTTCAAACCATATTTGCCAAAATGTTCACCATGTTCTTGACCTCTTCACCAAACCTGGGTGGGTTTTTTTGCAGCTCTGAAAGGACTGACGTGGAACTTGGTGGGTTCTTTTATGGCTTAACCCAAACACAGACAAAACTTGGCAGTTGCAGCTGAGTTCTGCTTTGACATTTGTTGGGTGTGAAACCACACAGACTCAACCGGATGGAGAAGGTTTACATGACCCCTTCCAGCCGAGCCAGATGAGTTCCATAAAGGTCTATAAAGGATCCCATAATCCACATGTCTTTATTTTTTTTATTAGCAGAGTAGCACCCAGAGATGATGAGGTCAGTATCGAGGAAAAGGGCAGGGTTTAGGAAGTGGTGTTATTACACTAGCAAGGGGGAAAATGGTAAAAGAGGGACAAAGGTTTAAAAACCCACCACTTAGAGGTGCAAAATACTTGTAAGCATGAATAAGCATGAATATTCACATGTGTAACAAAACACAACCGTGTCTGACGCATGCAGAAACACTAAACCAGCCACTTGGTTCTGCCTGAACAGACTGAAGAAAGGATTAAGACTAAAAAAAGACAATCATATTTTTCACTTCATCCCAAATGAAACTTTTATCCCAGAACCACTTAGGGAGATGAACATTTGAGTTATTCAGGTCATGGGGTGGGGAAGGCAAGTAAGCCATGATAACATGGTATTAATTGCTCTCTAGCTGCATGGGAGAGAGAGGAGCTACTCTTTAGCCACTATGACAAGACTGTCCCACTAGCACTGACAAGTGCAGAAATATGGTTATCCTAATTTGTATCTTGATGCAACACTTCCCCTTCAAAATTCAAAGCAAACCCCCAGACCCACCCAGAGTGAGGTTTCTCCAACAGATGTGCCTCTGTTGCTACCACCACCTCTCAGGGGCCATTAACTAAGAGTGTCTTCCAGCCACAACCAAGCAGCAGCTGGAAGGCACAACAGAGGGACAGATGTCCTCTCTCCTGGGGATCCTACTGTGCCAGAGGGAGTCCTCAGTTTGTTAGCTCAGCTGGATGGGTGATGAGCTATTGATTCAAAGAGGTACTCCAGTGAATGAGGGCTGTACCACCACTACAGTACATGGAATCTGTATTAAAAACACTTGAAATAGTCCAGAGGACAAAATAACAACTGTGGAAATAATGTTAGGTATGGGGCATTTATATTGGTGTGAAAGATTTATAGCAGCCAGAGATAAAAAACAACAGAGAAATCTAAATTAGTAGCATGAACAAAGGCAGTGCATGGGATAAATTAGTCAAGCGTTGTATAGAGCTTATTTTGGTACATTTATGACTGGGAACTTTCCCATAGTCATGCCATCCCCAAAGAAAAGTCAGCCCTGTGCTCACTTCACTCATCCTGTCCCTGTACACGTGTGTGTCACCTTCCTGCACTCATCCCTAGCTCTCATGCCAGCTTCTCACATAATCGTCTGCACTCTCCACTCATTCCTCTTCTTTTAAGCCTCTTCAGCAAATTACCTCTTTAAAGACTACCTCTTTAACAAATGGATTCAAAAACTAACTGGTTAATGATATATCAGATATTATAATTGGTAATCATCATTGGAAGATAATTGCCTTCTAACTTTTTGAAGGCAAGGGCCCTGATCTGGGTGGGTAAAGCCTCTGGTCTTATCAGGTTATTGATGCAGAGGAGCTGCAGCACTGGGGACCAGTCTCTATTCCACTAGGAAAGGGAAGGGGACAACTTGAGAAGGCAAGATACTCATAAAAAACAGTGATTCTTTCTCTCTTTGCACTGGTAACATTGTAAGTCCACTCTGGATCCCAGCCTTTTAGTGCAGGTCTGAAAGAACATGGGAATTGGGCATGGGAGATGTATAAGTGATGGCATCATGGAGAAATGGTTGGCATCTTATCAGACATGCTGAGGGGGTGTCAGTCAGTAAATTATTCCTGGTTCAGGCCATATATAGGCTTAATTAAATTTGGATTCCACATATGAATCCAGTAATTTTTATTCTGGGCTGTGATGATGGTTTAACCGAGATGCCAAATGTTCATAAAAGCTTCCTACCAAAAATGGGAGGAGTAGAGAGGCTCATTATTCTCCAAAAATGGAAATTCATGTCCAGGCAGATAGATTAATCCAGCACAGTAGTGTCTAGTGTGGTACGAGTTGGCCAGCTTGGAAAGCTTGACTTTCTGGGCGAGCAGAATACTTCCAATACATGAAGACAGGCGGCATTCCTAAGAATGCTTTACAACCATAGTGTGCTTTAATGCTATCAGCAAATCAATAAAGGGAACCATAAATGAATCCAGACAGTTTGCTAAAGTAAGTACATTTCTAGGTCACTTTTTGCCTTTCTTTCCTCCTGCCATTTCTTTCTCTACTACTTTATGTTCTCATTTTCTAGTTTTTTAAATCAACTTATGTTGTTTGCTATATATATATTTGTTAATGCTTAGCAATATTCATATATCAGGTTGACTGTATGTTTATTATTCTAACATCTGTGTATTTATTATGGGAAAATCTATCTTTACGGACTTGTGCTATATCCAATAAAAACAATATGGGGGAAAGAAAGGAATTGTACAGCTGGAAACGATTTGGAGGGGGAAAATGAGTTGGAATTAGATTATTTTAAATATGATACAGAGCAGGGTACACACTTCACCGACAGAAAGGCAGTAATTATCTTTGTCATAGCAGTAGGTGCTATGATTGGTTTAGGCATTTGTCAGCCATTGGGAACCTCAATTGCACAGTGGCTTTTGGACCTAATGTGGAAAAATTTCAGGGGTTTTGTTGTTGTATAGCATGGTCCCAGACAACAATGCCTGTCCTTTGAGCATTCAAGCAACTGATCAGAAAGAAATTTGTTTTCAGTAATTTGAACTGGAAGTTGGTGCTAGAATTGGGTAAAAAACCTTGTAGTATGAGGGATGGCTTTGCAGGGCATGGCATCAGCTCCCAGCTCCTAGTGCAGAGGGCTGTCTGGGATTGCAGGAGAGAGGGGCACAGGATGCATTCAATCAGCTGAAATCTGTCCTAGGACTGTGGGCAGCTCCAGGAGACAACGCAGGACCAATAAAAACCGTGTCTCTATTGCTCACACAGCAAATTGGAGTGACTGCAGATGTCCATCTCCCAAATGCCCGGTGGAGTCACTGCATTTGCAAGTGTGATTTAGTTAAACTATAAATACCAAGGCAAATTTAATGATCTGTGGCTTATGCAAGGATAACCCTTAAGAGAAGCACAGTGGTGCATAACAAGATGTATTTCTTGGTTATTTAGAGAAGGAGAGTTTTCTCATTACAGGCCTGAATGAAAAAAAAAAAAACAAACAAGACATGTCTAATGAACTACCACCCATATCCCTGGGTAACTGGCCAGCAGGCAGAGACAGGACATAAAGAGTAAAAAAAACCCAAATCTGAGGCCATTCTCAGTGTGCTCATTTTGCAGAAAAGATTTAGCACACTGCAAAGAGTCACTGCAAAGCCTCCTCTTAAAACGTCTCAAAGGGTGCCTTTATTTTCACAACTGATATGTTGTTGCTGGAAGGAGAAATGAAAATATCCTTAACCTTGAGGATCTGCAGCGTATTTGCTCTGGCTGACGGGTTCTGTGTCACTGCCCAAGGGCTCGGTGGTGTCAGTGACCGTCCCACGAGCTGCCTGC
Organism: Lophotriccus pileatus; assembly: GCA_035583135.1. Taxonomy (NCBI): domain Eukaryota; kingdom Metazoa; phylum Chordata; class Aves; order Passeriformes; family Tyrannidae; genus Lophotriccus; species Lophotriccus pileatus. The sequence continues at coordinate 65,204,535 of JAWWES010000041.1, forward strand.
CAAAGGCAGAGAGGGCTGGCTGGTGCAGAGCTGGGCTGTCCCACCCACACACCGGGCACCGGCACCAGTTGCCCCTCAGGCAGTGAGGGAGCACCACGAGGCATCCAGGCTGCCCCAGCAGAGCAGGCACCCATATTTCCATCTTCCAGAGAGACTTTTTTCTTTTAACTTTTTTTTAATCTCAGACTCTTTGTAAGATGCCATTTTTAACCTTTGAAAAATACAAATTCTTAACAACCCTTATGTCTTCAGTCAGTCTCCAAACAGCCCTAGAGAAAAGTAAGGTTTTATTTAAAGTCCTTTTAGTTGAGGCAGTGAATACTAGAGATAGACAGATCAGAGATGAAACTGTAGCTTTCAAAACTCTCCCCCAAAAGCCCTTTCCCTTCTCTCTCCCCACAAAAGCTAAAGCAAATGAAACACTTCTGTCTTTCTTCTGACCAAAAGCCTCATCTGTGGAACAGAAAATAAAATCCAGGATTTATTTAATTCCAATAGAGCATCCCAAACATCCCTGCCACCAAGTTGCCATTTGTCCAGTTTTCTAACATTTAGTTTTTCCAAGCCAGAAAAGGTGAACACTGGCACCAGTTGCCCCTCAGGCAGTGAGGGAGCACCACGAGGCATCCAGGCTGCCCCAGCAGAGCAGTGCTTTCCGTGCTCTGCAGTTCAGCTGACTCTGCGTGGTGGCAAGGAGGGTGTGATAATCCGGGAGCTACAGGGCAAAGTGTGAGAGAGGGCATTTCAGTTTGCATTATCATCTTTGGAGGAAACGAAGGGTTGATTCAAACACTTCATACTTTCTGACTGTAGGAGGGGGGAATAAGGCTTTTGTTATCACAAGTAGCCAAGCAAGACAGTAACCCAAACCAGAATAAGAAAATAAACCTCCCAGCTGGCGGTAGCTGAGGTTGTGAAGGAGCGGTAAAAAAGTTATGAAACAACTAATGTGCTAAGAATTTATATTATTTTAACTGAGGAGGAGCGGTAGGTTCAAACTCTTCTACATTTCTGTCTCTTGGAGGTTTTTAGAACAAGAAAAATATCTTTCTATTCTAAGGAAATACTGTTGCATTAAAGAAACATCCTATTTTGAGAGGATGGAGGATTCCCAGCTTAGTGAATCAATTTGAACATTTGTGGGAGATAATTTCTCTGTGCTTTAAGAATTTCTGAGATGCCACAACCTCATAATGATTTGGTGAGGCTTTAGTAATGTTTTCAAAACACGCTGTAAACCAGAGATGAAAAGATAAACATAAATGGACACTACCATTTGTAAATTATGAGCTGACAGTTTGTCAGTTTGCTACATTAATTTTATCATCTCTATTTCTTTGTCTCCCTATAAAAGAAATGTCTATAATATATAATCTGTAGCATATAATAATTTCTAGCATATAATATTTTCTAACTATTAATAGATAGATTTTTATATCTCCCAATTTATCTTCTCCAGTCCCTAGTCTTTTTGTAAGGTTTTACTCTCTGGTTCAAGTGTAGCTCAATTGTGTTTTCTTTTCCCTCAAGGGTCATGAGTTTGAAGAAAAGTATCAATTCTTTTAAATTCAAATGTTCTTGTTGCCATTTAAATATTTATCTATTTGGCAGCGGACTTGCTGCAAAAGGCATACGTCCTTATTCCAAGCATAGCACTAACATGTTAATACAGTTACTTGGTGAACTCTGTGTGGCTTGCAGCTGGATGAGAAATGGTGGATATTGTCCTGAACAAAATCTGGAATTTCCATTCTACAGAAACGGCCAACTTTTAAAACTTCTATTTCATTCCATTTGTACACATAAAAATGAAGATTTTTCTTGGAACAGGTGCTTTTCTGTAGACATTTTCAAACTTAAATACACTGATAAACCTTACTCTGAGAAGCTCCACTTTGGTTCTTACTGCAGTTAACTGTAAATTTGTGAAGTGCACTGGTAAATGGCTGCAGACAACTATCCCTAGGGAGAGCCAGGTGTCTGGGGCTCAGGAGCTCTGCTCTCCCATCTCCGGGGGGTTCCAATCTGAATGGATCCATTCCACACTGCACAGCTTGGTGCGAGATGTCACGTACCACGACACACTGCCTGCCTCTGCCCTTAAACTCCAGACCTACCAAAAACCACTCCACTGACATGGGATGGGGTTTAGAATGTCGTTTCCATGGTTCAAAACTATACGTGCCTTTTTCTACTGCATGTAATGGCTCCATGGAAAAGAAACCTTTTTGGTTTTTCGAGAGGGGTGGGTAGCTTTAGTTTTTGGCATTCTGTGATCACCCTGATGTACATGTACTTACCTGTACATTCGACGTACAGGTGTTTGTCATGGGGCCCCAGAGGCACAGTCTGCGATGACCTCGAACTCTGACCTGCTTGGCACTGGCCATAACAAAGGTCCTCTGTTTCTTTTGCTTTTGACTTTGCCTTTAGCTACTCAGGAAAACATTTTCCATATTGCTTTTCTGGTCTGCCTTGGCATGAGTGAGTCAGAGGTCCTTTGGAAAAGATAGCATGCAAATTCTAGGCTACTATTTTTTGATACTCTACTGAAATTTGGACACAGGGCTAACTTTGCATAGCGACTTAAAGTTTGGCATTTCCTTACTTCCAAGTGCTTCCAAGGAACATTAATGCTCATTCAGTGTCACTTTTTTGCATGCCACTTCGTAATAAAATTGCTGGGTACAAATGATCCATAGCAGGCTGACTGATTAGTTACTTCACATCTCAGTCCTATTGGGCAATGACTTACGACGTAATGCACACTTACAGCAGGAAAGCAAATAAAATTTAAAGTCACAGAAAGTGCTGCTGGCCTTCACCCAAAATGACAGGAGCCAAATTCTGGTTCTATTACTGTTGGAGAAATTTTGCCACTGGTTTCACCAGAGCCACTAAAAAGCCTCCTGGCTTTTGGTTACAAGCAGAAGTTGAAAGCAAAGCTGAGTTTCCCAGCAGGGACTCAGCTAAAACCCAATTAATTAATTGGCAATCAACTGTTCAACATTTGACTTTTTAAGTACAGAGCAACTTGGCAAACAGGCAGGTGCTGCCAGACCTTGCCACTGCAGGGGCAGTTCTTTATGGAGGATGACAAGTAGTGCAGCCAACCTGGAGATCCTGCATAACTTGCGTTCTAATGACTCGGGAGATTCCCCAAGCTTTACTACTGCGGTTAACTGTGTTGTCAAGATCTCTTCCCTAGAATTACAGATGATAGGTTTGGTCATCTAGCTCAACCTCTACAGCAGGCAGGACAGCTAAACATAACATTAGACTTCAGAGTTACATATGTAGCAGCATCCCTCCCTTTCCTCCTCTGTTCTTTGGGATATATTCTGCTTGGTAAACCATCTGTTTCTAAATTGAAAAGCTTGAAATGCACAGCGAGGCACAAGAGCAAACATTACGAAAAACACAATGTTTGTTGATCTTTACATGTTGCTTTGCAAACAAATGTTCAGCACCCAGGCTTAGATCACTGATCCATGCCAGTTGCTGTCGTGCCTCCAGTCACGAGCAATTTCTTTTCCTGATGAAGTGGCTGATGTATTGCACAATATTACATCTGACAAATACCTTATTTTCTAATTGGCAACATTTCCTTCGTGTGTATCGTGCCTGACTTTTTAGCCTTGGATTAAATTCTGCATGACTCCAGTTTATTTCTCACTGACATCGAAGTACAATATTATTGTTACTGAGAGAAGAGACAAATTGGAATGAAAGAAATACAGCAAGCCAGCAAGAGAAAAATGAAGTTAGTTACAGCTGTAATTGTAAGGTTGTCGTTCATTCAGGATTCAAACTGGCCAACAACTTCAGCCCTGCTCTGTTTGCCCAATATGTGCTAAACTTTAATGCTTCCATTTTAAGTCTTCTTAAAGAGACTTTAAAAGTGTTTCACTTTACATGCAGAACCAAGTGGTTTGTAGAATATAGAAGTCATAGTGAAAGCCAGCATGCAAGCTTGAGCTGATGATAGGTGCTTCTGCCCATCCTAAATCCGTCTCAAGTGGTTCTAGGAGACAACTTTATAATGCTCTCTCTAGTGCAGAAGCTCAACCTCTGGTTTCTGGGGTTCTGTGAGAAAGATGATTCCTAAGACTTAACCAGTGTCAGTTAAATGGGTTTGGATTGCTGAGGGATCTTTAAGCAGTTTGCTTTCGCCCCAGAAGCCTCGCTGGTGCACTGGGAGAGGACAGTGCTTTCTCTAGGTAGAAGCTCAGCAGACATGGAATGAACTTCTGTAGACTTGAGAGCTCTTTTCAAGTTGTCAAAAAGAAAAAAGTTTACTCACGGATCATGATTTAATTTTACCTGTTCATTCATTTCTTAATGAAAATGTGGAAACTCATTTTCTGCCTGGTTCAGCCTCCACCCATCCTGTTCAGAAGAGATCTCCATTCAAAGTTCCATCTGACGTGGCCAGTGCAACCTTGCAGTTTCTGAGGGCAATGGCACAAGAGATACTAGTGATTTCTTTCTGCTGCTGAACTCATGGGCTTCAGACAACCAAGGCAGAGAAATAAGGAGCCCCTTCCTCACTTCTTTCCTTTGGCCTAGTTTCATACCACACAACTCCAGGCATTCGCATGAGATGTCTAAGATAGGAACCTAGTCCGCCTGTATTCCTTGTATGGTCAAAGAAGAGAAGAAGCTCTTCCAGGGGGTGATTTGGATCTTAATTGGACTGTATGACTGTCCCTGTTGCTTATCCTGGGAGCTTAAACTCCCTAATTAGGTATCAAGCTTGTTAATACCTAATTTTTGTTTGTCTATGAAATTTTTCCACCTTTCTGTGTATGTTTCTCAGGGGAGCATGTGGTCCTCTCATAAAGTCACACCTGCTTGCCCCACACAGCAGACACAGAAACTTGGTCCTCATTTAAAGTCCTACCTATTCTTAGTACTCATTCACCAGTAGTATCTAAAAAAGTTGTCTTAGCTGGTGACTTTCAGACAGATACTGGCAAAAAAAAATAAAAGTGCAGCAACCACAAGCATAGCTCCACCACTGCTCTTTGGAAATTTAAGAAGTGGGAGTCCAAAATTACCACCAGATGGTGCACCTATTTAGCAAGTGACAGAGACATGTTCCACAAGAAAGGGTAGCCACAACCTCCACCAACCCATCAAGTAGCTTCCCCTGCTGTTTATTCTCAGCTGTGACAGAAATTGGATGTGTTTGAAACATGGACCTGCTGGCCATACTATCCTGTTACATTTAATATGGAATATGTTTCCAATCTTCGCGATGGAAGCCTTTCAACTGCCTGGTTAGGGCCGTGGGGAAGTGGGAAAGAGCATAGCAGACCTATGAGTGCATGTAAAGGGAGAAGTGAAGAAAAAGAGATGGGCCAGGAGCAGCAGAAACTGGGGATGGTGAAGGGCAGGGAGCAGCAGCCCAAAGCGGGAGTGGGCAGCACAGAGCACTTGTGCTTGGCCGGGGCAGTCACTCAGGGCAGTTCTGGCTCTCAGGGGCAGGCACCTGGCAGTGCATTTGGGAAGGATGATCTGCATGTCTAAGGCAGTAGTTTGGAAACCTGCCAATGCCAGTGTTCCAGGCAAGAACACACAGGGTATCCATTAACTGTGTGGCAAAGGTGGTAAACTTTCCTAAGCAGTCAAGTGGGTTTTACTCTCTGACTGCTTCTCATTCCTAAGCACTTGGGGTACCCCATAATCAGAGAAGGATTAGCACACATCAATAACCATATATTTTCTGCCATATTTCTCACAATGTCACAAAACCATGTGATTCTTTCAATTAGATTTGCTGGACATCAATATATTATCACGTGTAGAACATGAAAAGTTATCTATTCCCATTCAACTCCTTGCTTTAAAGAAAATTCTAAAGTAACAACTACATTCCTGGCAATCCTCCTTTACGAAGCTGGTACAGAAGGAAATATTGTGAGTCTCTCACTGCTTTGTATAGATATGTCTTTTACCGCTTTCTGCTGTTCTGGTGTGTTTTAAATGATGCCATATATAGAATTAGGGTATTGATAGAGAATTATTAAATTGAAAGATTGTTCTTTTCATTACAACTTCACCACTAAAGAAAGGTCTGAACTGAAAATTTCCTCTGAGCAAAAAGTAAAGATCTGAATATTCTTTAACCTGAGAAGTACTCATGAGGAATGGATAAAATAGTTTTCCATTCTCTTGGTCCAAGCTGAGAGGAAGGCACCACACCAAGAAGCTCATTACTGTTCCCCTCCTATCCTTCTTCACATGCCTTGTGGCTCCTAGTTCAGTGTGAGAACCATCATTTTATAGTTAAAGCATGGACAGGAGATAATGGACTTGGACTCTGTTCCCAGCTGTGCCTTTTCTTGTGACCTTGGGCATGCCACTTCATAACTTGCTGTCTGGAGACTAAAGATGACTAATTTCAGTGAGGAATTGCAAGGTTTAATTAGCAGGGACTAGCCTCCACTTAAACATTTGGGACATATCCTCAAACAAAAATGGTTGCTGTAAGGTCTTCCTATCCAAAGAAAAAACAAGGGACAGAAATGTTGTGGAGGGACTTGGTCTTCTAGAAAGTGAGTCCAGGCCTGAAAAAAGACCACACTGAAAAATCTCAGTTGAAGAGGCCTGGTGGGATTATTAGCATTGTCTGCATAAGAAGAAAGTTTGGAAACCTTAGCTAATTGTCCACAAAGAGCCTGAACTCAAATTTCACAAAGAGAAAATACGCAGCTCATGCTCAGTTCTTACATGGAACATCAGGTAGAGAATAAAGCCCACAGGGAGAGTAGCTGCTGGTTACTTACTGTATGTGCTGTGATTCTCTCAGTAAATCTTCCTGTCTGTGACACTCTTTTTCCAGCTGCTGGTGCACAGTGACATCCCGACACCAGCGATGGGGCATTAACACCTTTTCCCTCTTTTCCTTTCCTTTTCTCCTTACTGTCTCCATTTTCTCTCACTTCAGCAGTTCAGTAATGCTGAAACCAAGTTCCCTTCCCTTTTGTTTGCTTTTCTCTTTCCCATTGATGAACCATGTTGCTTTATTACAGACACTGTAGTTTTAACTGCAGTATAAACAGAAGCTCTGAGCAGGAGAGTCAGCTGGGATCTCCCTGCCCTCTTACACAACCCAAGGTTCTGCAGCACCCCCTTGTTTGTTTTCAGGGATTAGTGGCAATATTCCACATACTGCTGACATAATGAGGCATAAGCTTCACTCAGAGAAGGCAAGACACTGATTTTTGAGAGACCTTGGACTACTGTGCGACCAGGGATGGGCAGGGAAAGTTGGGAAGGCAGCAGACTGCCTTCAGGGCTGAGTGGCAGTATGAGTAGCTACCCACTGCTGATGGCTTCTTGCACAGCATGAAGTATTTCCATGGATACTGTGTTATGCTCAAAGCTGAACTCCAAGTGTCTGCATGGAATGTCTCCCGTGGCAGCATGTGCATGCTGTCAGTTTGTGTTAACCAGAGCAACATGACATCATGTGATAGACAAAAACACTACTTGGTCCCATATAGCCTAATCCAAAACTTTTCACGTGAAACATTTGTTTTGTTTTGGTTTTAAGACATTTGCCTTTCTAACTGGTCTGTTTTAATTAGAGCTCAACCTGAACCACAAACGATAGATTTGAACTTTCCCAGAGTTCAGTGGTGTTCAGATCTGGCTTTTGGTTTGGCCCATCACAAAGACAGGGGTCAGCTCCAAAGTTCAGATCTGGGAACGGGCTGCAAAGTAGGGGGCTGGAAAGATTATTTAATGAGACCCATATCTTGATTTAATGGGGGACTTGCAGTAGAGACACTTGCTAGTGGCTTTTAAAAGTACTTTTATGTAGGCAGCACCTGAAAGACTGGTGTTAATACCAATCCACCTACTGAAATACTCATGTATTTATGCAGCAGAAAGGGACTTGTTCCTTCTTTCCTGGTCACAAAGCCTGGATCCTGGTCTGAAGCTGGAATACCTTAAAAACCTATAATTTTTTTTCTTCTGATCTTTGTTTAAAACTCATCCTTCATTTCTAGGGCTTGAAACCAATGGAAGCTCTTTGTGGACTAGAAATTGGACCTTTCTATTCTTATAACATTTAGTTTTTTCAGCAGATAACTCTTAGGGCTGGCACCTGCCTTTTGTCAAACCCTTGCAGGTGTGGGTCAGCATTTTAGGGTGAGCTTGCTCAGTACCTGGCAAGACATGAGCTTAACACAACACAAACAATAAACAGCAACGACTAGTCAAGTGGACAAAATAACCTGGTAAAGTTAGCTGGCCAGACCCAGATTAAACATTAATTCAGTACCTGTCATGCGTCCTGAGAAGATTCAGATAATTATTCCTTGTTTATGTAAATCTTGTCACTTCCCAGCTCCTGTCAGGACCAGAAACTCCAGGGCTGAAAAAAAAAAAAAAAAAAGACTCTGCTCTTGTGATGCTTCCAGAGTCATTTTGCAAACCAGAGAGGTTTGGACCAGAATCCAAACTTTGTGTATTTATCCAAAACCCTCTGAGCTCTTTACTCTTTTAAATCTCTTTCATATGTGTGATTTGTGCCATGTCTTATTCTCTGGGGTTACAAATGTTCCTACCAGGCAAGGACCCTTTAAACACCAAGAAGCTCAGACACCATTAGTTGACTCCTCCCAGAAGGATGGTCAGGCAAGTCAGATGTCTCAGGAAGGTGAATGCAGCCACACAAGCAGTGTAAAAGGGCATTTGGAAAATAGAATCCAAAAGCAACTCTCCACCCAGCCCTTTCACCAGAACTTTCTCATTTGCTGTCCACAAACCCTGAGCTCTGAGAGGATGGCAGTGACTCACAGGGTCACTGCCCGGCTGTTTGCCCTGTGCTGAGATGTCATCTCAGAGCAGAATCAGCAGAGCAGACATGGCACATACAGATAACCTGCCAACCCAGCCCCTGCTGCAGCCACTAGAGCACCTGGGGCTGGTGAGGCATCATCCTTCTGCTGGCATGGGAGATGCCAAGGGAGTGGGAACATCCTGAAGAGCCACACAAGACTCTGTGACCCACCTGCCAAACGCTGCCTTGCCCAGGGTGCACCAGAGAACACAGGACAGCCCCCACACCTGCAGGGTGGGCCACCAGTGACAGGGCTCACTACACTGGCCTGGGGGATTTCACATACTGAACTGGTCCTGCCAAGAATGGGAAGGCATGTCAGGAAGTTATGTGAGCCACAGACCTGTAGGACAGCCTTAATGCAGAACTATCCTCCAGGAGACAATCCAACAGCAATTCCCAGCAAAAGCAGTAAGAACCTCTCTGCCACATTCCTGTGCATAATTTTATAGAAAAGTGCAACATCTGGTACTCTATTTGACAGAAATTATTCTTTCTCTTTTTTTTTGTCAAAGAGAAGAAATGGTCTTTTGTCTACATCTATATACTTTTTCAGAAGAAGGCCACCTCGAAGAGCAGAGTCACCAGACAAGAAAGCATAACAATTTCTGTGCCTGGGAAGTGCTGTCCTGGGCACACAGGACATGACTAGTAGCCTGAAACAGTTTTACGAGGCCCCAGACTGGCTGTCACCATTTCTGAGTTCGGGCAGTACCGCCTCCATGTTCATTGCTATCACCACAAAGGGGTGTGCAGAGCAAGGTATCCTACGTGTCCTTAGTTATTGGACATAATGCTCCTCTTGGATTGCTGTGGCAGAGAAAGCTACAACACCCTGGAGGATTATGTCATTTTATGATATTTGTCTGGATCCAGATTGGAAATCTGACAAATAATTTAAATAAGTGTTTACTTATTAGGTCCTGCCTACACCAAATAGATGCCTAGTGTATGTGAATCGGTTTAGTAAAAGACACTGCTGCACTTCATAAACCTTATTTCAGAAACATCATGACTAAGTAGGATTAGTACTTTATTTTATTTATGAATTTACCTTAAGGTCATGCTAATTCTGTCCTTGATAGAATCAAGTTAAATGAAAAAACCCTAGAAAAATATACTAGAAGAAGTTATATTATGTTCACTGGAATGTCTTTTTTCTAATCAGTGAAACCAAAAAAAGTCTTCTTCTGGCTTTTCATGTAAAGAAATCTTTTTTCTCCAGTCAGAACATTTTAAGGGTGGGCTCTCCTTTCTTAAAACCACCATATACCCTCAGCAATTACACTGAGATGACTGCTGCCAGCAGAGCTGGAAAGGCTCACTGTGCAGGGAAATCTGGCTTAACTCTGATAAGTTTAGACTCTCTCCCTTTCTTTGCATTTTCTGCTCCCAGTTTTGGGGCTTCCCCATGCAGCTTGATACCTTCTGGGAGTCTGGCTTTTTTGGTGTCTAACTCAGTGCTTGGGGAAGCTGGATTCCCGTGCTGGCCACAGGGAAAATACTGTCTGGAAGAATGTCTAAAAGACAGGCTCTAGAGCCAACAGCCCGTTGCAGATCTGGCTCTAGATGACCAGCTCTGGCCCTATAGATGTAATTAATTTTGTACACTGTAAACACTGGTATCTAGTCTGAAAGCAGTACCTCATACCCGCTCAGTGTCCTGGGCTAGGCTTGCTTTGTACGTGTTTCCAAAGGAGTTTCTGTATTTATACACATATATATATATATGAAATAATTGTGTTGGCTAACACAGGAAGTGAGTCCAGGAAGAAAGTCTATGGTGACAAACAGAAGCAGGCAGCGTTCGAGATAAGCTTGAAGTTGCACATATCTTACTGGTTACTCAAGAAATGTCATCAGCTCCAAATGGGGACGAGAAAACATTTAGCACCTCTCTGAAACAGAAGCAGATGCAACCTCAGCAATTCTTCCGGGCAGACCCCTCAGTTAGTTATTTTTTCCAGGCTGTGGATCCAAGGCCATGCAGGTGTGGCATGGGAGGAGGTGTGAATGTCAGGAGTGCACTCCAAGAGCCGTGGAACTCTCTGGCAGGCACAGGGATGCTGAGCAGTGCCCAGAGCCCTCCATGCCTCCCATTCAATACTGTGCTATAACAGGGTGTGGAAGAGCAGAGCAGGGAATTCCCAGTCCCAGGAGCTGCTGTTTCTCCTGGGAGGACTGCTGTCCCACCATGAACCTCCTGAACTGGCATTTCCGCCCTTGGTTGAGAAGTTTGCAGCCAAATTCCTCTGTGAACCCCCTGCCAGAACGAATCCAAGAAGAAGACAGCTAGTTCTCTCACAGGTCCTTCTTCCCTGTGGATAAATGCCTTAACCTCCTCATGCCCCTCTGCAAGGGAGGTAATAATAGCTCTAAAGAGAGGTAAGAGTATCTCTCTTCTCTTGCCCTCTTCAGCTGAAAGACGCAGCTTCTTAAGGCAAGGACAATCTCTTGCAGAAACAGATTTATGTCTAAGACCAGTTTCAGCTGGGTGTAACTCAGTGTTCCTGTAATTCAATAACTCTGGAAAAGTGGCACTGGCCCACTGATAAGCTCTGCACAATATACTGAGGTAATATTCATGATTTAACTAAACCGCCCCAGGAAATCCCAAAGCAAGAGCTGAAATTTCATCTTCAACATACACAGACATTTGCACACCCACCTACAGACACTGTGGCATGCCCAGGTACAGGAGCTTAGTGCTTCCAACTACTCATAATTCAGTGAACCCTCTAAAAGGTGTTATTATTTAACATGTTTCTACAGCAAAGCACAGGTGTGCACAGTGATTTACAAAAGAACACAGACATGGCCACTGCCCTCAGGGATTTCTTACCTGGGTTAGGAGTGACATGAGATAATATAGCACAAGATGACTTCATGCAAATGGCAGTGCAGATTTATTTTTATAGAGGAGTTCTTCAACACAGTATATTTATGTCAGGCCACTGAGATGACTGAAACAAGTTAATTAAAATATTGGCCCAGCAAAGTTCCACTGGAAGGTTTGATTCTGCACAGTGATGGCTTCTTTATCTTCATGAGCACAGTAGAAGGGAAAATAGAGTATTTGTGAAATGGGGTCCATAGAAAAGTCAAACATAATCACAGGATAATTTAGATTGGGAGGACCGTCTGTTGACAGCCAAGGAGAACACCCATTCTGAACGGATTCACTCACTAATATCTCAAGCCTATAAGATGCACATGCATGAAAATCTCAGTGGTTTGGTAGCAACCTGCTCTGCTCTCGTATCCTACTGCAATGAGCATGAAGTTGACTTGAAAACAAATTTACTTTAAAAATGAGGTTGGTAGCACTGTCCTCCATTTCCTTGTCAGGTTCAGAGTGGAGGTTTCTTTTCTGCTGTTTTTTGGTTGGTTGGTTTTTTGTTTATTTTTTTTTTGTTGGTGTTTTCATTTGTTTGTGTTTTCTGTCTTGTTGGTGTTTTGTTTGTGGTTTTATTTTTTATGACGCAGCAAGCGTATTTTTTACTTCTTAAATCAGAGTGAACAATGTTCCCCTTCCTGAGCTCCACACAGGTACCTCAGAAACCTCAGCTGAATTAGTAGAAGTATAGAATAATATAATAGTGTGTTATAGAATAGGATATATATACTACAGATAGAATAGTGTAATATAGACTAGTATAGAATAGAACAGAATGGAATATAATATATAACACATCTGGTTCCTCCTAGACCCATTTCCTTTAAGGACACGAGCATACTTTGGGATGCAGTTTCTCTGAGGTGCCTCCAGGATTCCATGCTTTCTGACAAGGGCTGCAAAGCACATTTTAAAGCTTTCACTTACGATGACATATCCACCCACTGGTGCCCACTGAGAAGGAAAGGCCCCAAGCACTCAGCAGGGAATCCGAGTCCCACAGCGGGTCTGGAGAGAACACAGGCAGGAGACGCTGTCCCTGCTCCAGCTCTCGCTCCCTAAGGGCACTCGGAGAGCTTTGTGGAAGCACAGCCGGCTGTGACACAGGCAGGCCTTTCTCAAAGGTGCAGTGCAGCTGGAGCCACCCCCTCGTGCTGCCCCAGCCATGCTCCTGTGCACTCTTTAAATGAGTGCTCAGCACCATGCTCTCATTAAACTCAGACAAAAACAAACTGCACTGCTTAATTTCCCCATTTTCTGTAAGAACGGGGTACAATTTGCTGGGGCTGAGTTAGTAAGAAATATTCGCTCTGACAAATATTGTTTTACAGAGGAGAATCCAAAAATTTCATGTTTCTCTGGGCACTTCTAACCATCCTTTCAAACTTACTAACCTCACAGAAGCCGTCCCAGAAAACTTCACCAGGGGACATGTTGCCAAAAGGCAGTCAAAAACACGACAGAATTATGCTCACTGGAACAGAAACGCTGACTATTGTTTAAGGTTGCCAGGATTTAACTGAATATATTTAGGGGGTAAATTAAGGGAAAAAACCCTGTGAATCATTGGAAGACTCATTACAGAAATCACTGTGGAAAGTACCACCAAACCTTTAGAATATAACCATGACATTCAAAAAATGTTTGAAAAAATGTGAAAAGCAGAGGCAGAGTAAATATCTCTTTTGAAGAGGCATGCTCCCAAAAGTGTATGCACAGTGACAGCAAGGAGCTGCAAAAAGGCAAGTGTGAAATAATTCTGGCTCATGTACAGCCCATTCTAAAAGAAAATTTGACAAACCCACATGAGCAACAGACAACAATCCAGTTGACAGAGCAATTATAAACTGATGACCAAGATTCTGGCACCTCCAACCATAAAAACTTAGTGGGAGCCTAGAGGAGAAAAATGCTGAGTAAGTGAAGAATCCATAAATAAACCATTATGTCATATCACTACACGCTGTGGGCTTTGAGATCTGCAATGTTCCCTGTCCCAAACACACTTCTTGCCTCAGCCCTCACTAACGAGGTCAGTGGTGAGCAGATGGTCACAGAACTGATATCACCAGCTGAGCAGCAGGCAGAAGGCAGGATCTGTCCAGGCTGAAGACTTTCCACTTTGGCCGTCCCTCATCTCAGAACATTTAATGAAGCCAGTTTACAGTTGGTAGTCCTGACAGCCATTAGGGCTGAAAACTTGGGGAGAACTTTAATCAGGAAGAAATGAAAAGACAAATGTATTGTCTTTGTCTAAAAGAGAAAACAAAAAAAAAGAAAGGAAAGGAATTATAGGAGCAATAATCTTATCTTAAATAAATGAAAAAATATGGGAACAAAAGCCCAGTTGTAAGCTCATAACTAAGAACGAGGAGATGAGTAAGAGTCAGCAAGGATCTGTCAAGAACAAATCATGTTAAACCAATCTAATTTCCTTCTTTTGCCACCCAGGGCCTCAGAGGCAAGAAGAAGAGTTTAACCATATATCTTGGATTTAAAGGGAGCTTTTGACACTGCTTTATATGACATTCTCACAAGAAAACTAAGAACATGCCAAATGGGTACAGACCATCTGGAAATCATACTTGGAGTGTAGTTATCAAAATGGAAGGCTGTGCTGACTCGTTTTCCTTGTGATCTGTGTTGGATTTAATACCAGTCAGGTTTTACTCCTGACTGGACCAAGGGAATAACTGTGCACATTGAATTTATGAATTATGTCAGGTTGGGAAGGACTGCAACGAAGCTGGAGGAACCTTGGGTCAAAACTGAAAATGATCATGAAGAACTGATTCAGAAAAGAAGAAAAAAAAAAGTTAAGGCAAAGACAGAGAAGGCAAACCAGGAATGCAAATGATTCTGTACGTGGGAATAATCAGCTGCACAAATGCAAGCTGGGAAACATGTGGTGTGACAGCAGCTGCACAGAAGAAGCTGCAAATTGAGCCAGAGTCAAAAGTGTCCTGCTGCTGTGAAAACACCATGCTGGCAGGATAAACAGCAATGCAGTTACAACACATCTGAAGTGCTCCTTCTGCTCTAACTCCAAGGAGGAGAGACCTCAGCTGGAGCATCCAGCACTGCAGCACAACACATCTGGGACACCAGGGGAAATGAAAGAGCCCTTGGAAGTGCTGGGCAAGGACTGCTGAGGGAACACATCTAGGAAGGACTGGAAGTCTTTACATACTGAAAGGCTGCTCCTACAAGGAGGCAGTAATAGGTTCTTGGCCTGTCTAGAGAGAGAAGCAGTGGGTTTGAATGGAGAAACACAGTTTCAGGTTAGTATCAGTAAAATATATACCAGTAGAGGTCCTGAGGTACTGCAATAGACTGTGGAACCTTCTCTACTGAAGACCTTTAGGGACAGGATAAAAACGCTGTTGTGAAGGACACCTGTGTTATTAAGCCACGTTAGGGCTGACAGTCAAAGTAGACACTCTCCTCAGTTTCCTGCCAGCCCTGCTTTTCTGCCTGGCTTTTTCTGCTTGTACAAACTGATTTCAGTGGTCTGCAGCTCTGACATGCAGCACCAGGTAGGGAAAGTTAGAGGGATAGAGAAATTAAATTAATCCCTGCTTTTACAAACCAAGTAGATCAGAATTAATCACACTGAAAATACAAGATAAAGGATCTGCTCCAGACAGTGAGAAAACTCTCTCTGACTTTTTTTTGCCCTTGGATCAAACCAAAAGAGAAGAGCCTGCACTATTTTCCCTGAGAATTGCTAAGGAGTGTGTTGAATAAAACACAAAATCACAAAGGAAATAAACTTATCTATAAAACTCTGCATCCAACACTACTTAGGGTGGTGGTGTCTGAGTTTTAGTTTATTCATCTAGATGCATCTATTGCCTTTGCCATAAAAAATGACACAATCTGTCCTCAGCTTTCAAGCCTTGTTGAAAAGGGTAGGTTTGGCAAAAAAAAATTAAACTTCTGCCATGGTTCATTTCTCCTTCCCACTGACCTATATTGCATTGTGTCATACAATCAATCTGGTGCCTGGTGTAAGTGCATGTGGAATTTGTTTTGTTTAACAGCAGCCTGTAGGAATTTTTTCTATCATTGCTGATCCAAGATTTAGGAAATTACTGGCCAAACAGTGTATATTCTACAGCTTATTATTTGAAGTTAAATTACAGTTCTAATAGCTGACATTCAGTGACAGCTTATTCATCCAGTTGCTGACATGGGCCATTTCAGGATGATGTGTGCAACAGGAATATTCTCATCTTGTTACCCAGAAAAATACATGTCTTGCAAATAAGTCTGGACTGGTTGAATCTTTAACCCTATAGTCACAGCTGAGTGGCTGATGGTGTGTTCAGCATGTGTGAGTCTCAGCTGAGTGTGGTTACAGGCTGGAAACCCTCTGCTGGATCTGTGCATGCTCCAGTGCAGTGAAGTACAGCAATTATGGACATGGGACTGATTTCCACATCAGACCAAACTAAGTTTAATGCTCAGTTAGCAGTGTAAAACTTAGTCAGAGATGACATCTAAGTGAGGGGTCAGGCACTGGCTGTTCACGGCTCCGGGCTCCTCTCACCCTGGCTGCCACAAGTGCCTCCCTAAGGAGCCAGTGGTCCAATATCTGTGTGTCTGAGAAGCATCTGCCTGCACTGCTGCTACTGTAGCCCTCTGCTAAGAATGCAGATGGGCTCAGGGACATGGCAGGAACTCAGCTCAGCACAGGCAGTACTCCTCTGATGGGCTGGCACATTGCTACAACTGGCTTCAGCACCTTCACCAAAGACAGAAGGCTTAATTGCAATTAATCTTGGTGGTCATCTGCTATTGGAGTTACTGGATCAGTCAGTTATCAGATCAAATCGTTATAAGATCATGCTACACATTTCTTCTGTGTTTTGGGAATTAAACCAGAACTATCACCTTTGACACCAAAGCAGGTATTTCTAACAGAGAAATGGATGAATCCAAAGGTTGCAATAAAAGCCAAAGCAGTGTCTTACCCAAATAAAAATCTCCACAGAATTATTCTGGTCTATGTGACAGAAAACTTTAGGAAGACAAACAAGAATTTTTCTTCTGAGACACAGATACTGAGCATATACAGTGCCAAATAACTAAATAACGAGGATATTCACTGGAAAAAGAAAAATCTAGCCCCAAAGCTGAGTCAAATCCCAAATCTGCTCCTATTTATGTCTTCCTTTAATGAACATTTCTGGAAAGACCCGTTCTCGGTTTTGTTACAGAACAAGAATATTTTTGAAATCTCAGAAAATTACATAAAATGAGATTATTGTTCTCCATTCAGGTAGCACAGCAATCATTACTTAAATATTTTTAGCTGCCTAACAAAGACTTGCTCAGAACTGATTCCAAGTGATGACATGCTAATGGAAAGCTTTGTGTACAGCAGACACATTATTTGAGTCCAGAGGTTCCCTCCCTCCCCCATCAGCAGTTTCTGACAGACTCCACTGATCCTGGGACTTTAGTGAATTGCTGAGGTCATGCTTACACTGAAGTTCAAGTCAAGTTTTAGAACATCCTCTAGTTAAAAAAATACTACCCCCCCCAAACCTTAATTCTTAGCAGGAAAACTTAACTTGCTAAAGAAATCCGGTTTTCAAGCCAGATCTTATTTCTAAGCCCTTCTTATTTTAGAGCTGTGTGGAAACAGAAGAGTGATCTCTTCAGAGTGTCAATGTGGTTTCCATTTGATATTATCCCATGACTTGAGATGATTCCATCACTGCTATAGCTCTCAAGTGGGTGAAGGCAAGATGTTTTCCTCTATTCCTGCAGGTAATCAGGGGTATAATGGGAACAAGGAGAATAGAAAGGAAGATGAAGACGGGATATTCTTTAGTTTTACAAAACTGATCAAGGGAGGCACCATGTGACAACCCAGGGAGAGGCCACAGCCATAGGGGCCATGATAAGATGTCTCACCATCTCCTCTGGAGACATGTGGAATATACTGAGCTGGAACACAAAAAGTGAGCAACCTGTTTCTAGTTAATCTCTGAGCAAAGCTCCTGAACTGGAGGTCACAGCTGCTATGTTCCCTCACAGCAATATGTTTCTGCTTGTTCAGAAGCATTTCTATGTGTATTTCAAAGGTGTCTGAACCAAACATTTCCCTGGGTCTGATTTTGCATTCTTATTTACCCTCAGCCTGAAGAAAAGGAAAACAGATCTACATATGTAGCTTCTGTTGCATCTCATATTTCCAATACTTCAATTTATAGATTAAGAACATTTAAAAACAAAAAAAAATAAATCCTGCAAGTCAACACAACACATTTTAAAACACGGGGCCCAGGTTTGGCTTCAGCTGGTAAGTGAAGAGGAGGAGTGAATATTGATATGTATTTATAGAGATCACACCAGAAACTAGAACAGTGGTTCCCAAACTTTTTTGGATAGCTATCAACCCTCAGAATTTCTTACGGACCACCAGGCATCGTTATCACCGAAGTTTTAATTGAAACCACTATTAAAAACAGTGGTTAATATGGCTCTGTGGATTAGCTGCAAACCCTTCCCCGTGGCCTCCTGGACCACCAGTGTTCTGTGGACCACAGTTTGGGAACCACTGAACCAGACTGCACACAGTGCACACCCCAACAAAACACCCTGTGTCTGGAGCAAACTGCCACTGCACCACACACTCAGGGTAACTGAACCTGTCTGGGAGCTGAAGAACACAGAACCCTTTTGTTTTTCCCTTACCTAGAGTTGCTTTTTTTATTGCTTTGGAGGAACAAGTAAATGGTTCCAAACCCCAATTTCTTGTAGGATCTTCCTCATATCTGGCAGTGGTGTAACCTTTCAGGCAGCTATCTATGAGACTGAGAAATACAAAACATACCTTCCCCCTTCTCTGCTGTGGACTGGTCATTCCAGAAGAGTTAAGCTATCTACGAATCTGAAAGTTAAAAAATTAAAAATAGCTTCTAAGGTTTTGGGGTTCTTTTTTCTCCTCTGGAAAATTTGTTCCTTTATTTTCCCCTCCCAAATCCATTAATGATGCTAAAGCTCCGTGTGTGGTCATTAAAGCATTTCAGCAACTTTCTGAAAATTCTTTACAGTCATTCTCTGGCTGCAGCACTACCAGTTCATCTGTTTATCACCAGAGGAACACACAGAGGAAAAAGCCGACAGTGCTGAGAAGGAACTTGGGTGGGGGGCATTATAAATAAGGACAGCAAAACAGCAGGGGCATGATTCAGCCCTGCATGGAGTCAGTGACAGAGGGGTCTCTCGTGAGAGCAGGGATGGGCTGCTTGCACCCCACGGGCGACTCAGCCAACCAGTAAAGAAAGGGGGCTTATTTCCCTCTTTTCATATACTCACTATCAACAGCTATAACGTGGGATTGGGAAGGAGGAACCTTGGCAAGCAGCAGCATCATAGAAAAATAACTTTTTTCTAAAAATATCTTTTTTTTTTTTTTTTAACAAGACTGTGCCTCCATGACAGTGTCTCACCTGTTTGGGAGAGGAATTAGTGCTGCCCCAGCACTTCCACGCCCCTTGTATGCTCAACAGCCGTGGTAATGCAGAGGTTTGAGTCAGACTGGGAGTGGAAAAGGGTCATTACAGCAAAACCAGTGCACAGGAGAAGTCAGCAAGTAAAGTTTACTTTACCTTGAAACATAAAGAAACCTACCCAGCTCTTGCCTCTATAGGCCTCTCCTGCAGTCCTTTACACTCAGTGTCACTAGTGGATGCTACTGAAGAATTTACAAATTAGATTAATAAGTTCCCCCATTTGTGTCCTGCTTTTTTTTTTTTTTTTTTGGTCTTT
Source organism: Lophotriccus pileatus (assembly GCA_035583135.1). NCBI lineage: Eukaryota > Metazoa > Chordata > Aves > Passeriformes > Tyrannidae > Lophotriccus > Lophotriccus pileatus. Next base: position 65,224,073 of record JAWWES010000041.1, read on the forward strand.
TTTGTCTGAACCCATTTCTTTTTCCATGCAGTGCCAATGCTTAGAGGTAACTACTAACTTGCTTATTATTAATCTGAAATAGAGAAAGTTCAGCTTGCCAACACGACTAGACAGTGTGAAAAGAAGCCTCGTGGGCTCCCCGCCCCAGCGTGCAGACTCCGAGCCAGGTTGCCGTCCTGTGCAGGGTGGGGTGGGTGCACACCCGGGGTGCTGTGCCCAGCTGAGCCAAGCTCTGTAACTACGTGTGGAATTCTGTAAGAACGAGGGATACCCACGGAGCAGTGCTGCCCTGCCCACGCTGCTGCCCGACACCCTTGTGTGGATTGTGTGTGTACTTTCTGTAGTGAGTAAGTGCTGCCTTTGTGCCAACCCATCAGCTTTTGGCTTCTCTCCACAGGAAGCAGGGAGGCCGCGTTCACCTATGCCATTACTGCTGCCGGGGTTGCACACGCTGTCACGGCCGCCTGCAGCCAGGGCAACCTCAGCAATTGTGGCTGTGACCGAGAGAAACAGGGCTACTACAACCAGGAGGAGGGCTGGAAGTGGGGAGGCTGCTCCGCGGATATCAGATACGGCATTGAGTTCTCCCGGAGGTTTGTTGATGCCCGAGAAATCAAAAAGAATGCCCGGAGGCTGATGAACTTGCACAACAATGAGGCTGGAAGAAAGGTATTCCAGAAAGGACGAGGGATGGGGATCCGTGTGCGCTGGAGGACGGGGGGAGGCTGGCTGGTGGCAAGAGCGTTCCTTGAGAACTCACCCCTGTCTCTGCTGTTGTCCCACACCCACATCGAGTCACCCCATGGCATCTGATGTTTACGTTTTGTTGCTGTTTCTTTTTATTCAGAGCTGAACACGTGTTAGAGACACTCCTCTAGAAAATGCTGCTTCCTAAGCCTTCTTTCCAGTCATCTGCTCACAGAGAGAACCTTGCTGGATCTGTTTGACATATTGTTAAATCACCACTTTTCATCTGATTTGCTAAAATCTAGCAAGGGATGTTGGGGCTTGTGATAGGGTAGGACTGAGTGTCTGCACTGCTCAGCTCCCACAGCACCTGTCGCTATTTATTCCATCCAAACCAGAACACTTACTTGAGCCCAGCTCTAATGAAATACACACAAATACACAATGCACTTCTTAGCAAAGTCACAACTGTCCCTTTGTCACTGGTGGGCCACAAACAGCTGCATAAGTGTCACTCCGGGAGAAGGAACAGTTTCCTGTCTGCAACCGTGACTGGGTTGCTTGCCATGGAAACAACAAACATCATGGAGCTACACTGACTTATGTCCACTGAATAACAACCCTCATAGCTCTCAAAGCTTGGTCTTAAAAAACCAAAACAAATCTTCCTGCCTCATATATACTTACATCAGGAGAGATTTTACTATACCCTTCAAAGTGTTTTCCTTCAGGTTAAAAAAATGCTGTTCCTACCCTCCAGTGCTGCAGGAGAATCCAATACACCAGTATACTAATCCAGCATACCAGTCCAGTATAATCCTTCCCCTCTGGCCCCCAAAATCAGCCCAAAATTTCCTTCTCTAAACCAGTGTGTGTTTTCAGTGGTGCCCTGAGCACTGGACAGAGAGAGTTGAACTGGTGGTGATGGAAACCGTGCGGTTCTCTTGCTGCCTGGGTTTTCCTCACTAACGCTCAGGTGCAGCTGGCTGTGCGCTGACACAGAAGGGTATGGGCAGCAGTTCTTTGGGAGGAAAATACTGTATAAATTCAGTGTGGTGAGAGAGGCCCAATCTCCAGTGCAAATACAGGATGGTACTTCAACGGTGGCTGACACCGAGCTCTCTGGATGTGCAGCAGACAGCTCACTGAAGAGCCAGACAGAAAAGCAGCCTTAAGAGAGGCACAATCTTTTTTCCCCCCAAAACTTGGTGCCACGTGTGTAAAAGCCCCTCATACAGCACTTGACCACCAGGTTGGAGGGCCAGCCCCAGGTCTGATCATGTCTCCTAGGCTGGGCATTTCAGCTCAGCGTTGGGCACTGTGTTTGGAGGCAAAAGAAGGTGGAAGGCGAATGTTCAGCTGGCCAGGGAGCATTTATTCCTGCTGGATGCATTACCATCCCCGCTCAAGCTGGCCCCCTCTGCGGTGCGCCCCGTGCCACCCCACAGAGACCCTGATGCACACCCTGCTTGGAACATGTTAGATGATATTTAAGCTTTTCAGGGAATTTCTGGTGACTGTGGAATGACTGAATCCCCTCATTGCCTCCCCTAATGGCTCTGGATTGCATTCCTAGGAATTGTTTCAGCTAATGGCAGGTTTGTAAAGTTTCTGACAAATTTTAATAAATGGCACCAGTGACAAAATCATAAACTTGCCACTGGAGCCATTTGGAAGAAATAGATGCTTAGGGATTCCTGGTGCCACGATGGCAGATGTATGTTTTGTGGCCAGCCGGCTCCGTGCTGTGTGAAAGCCAAAGGAAGGAACTGCCCCATCAGCTTTGAAACATCCGATCTGGGTCGGGACGGAAAGCACAAGTGCGGTCAGTGGAAACAAGCCCCCAGAGGAGTGCTAGTGCAAGTCTAATGCAAGTGGTACTGAAGGAGCAGCTGGCTGCAAATCTGAATGATTACAGAGAGATCTGTGGGCAAAGCTTTGATAGAGTAATGAAAAATTAAATACCAACAAAACCAAGTCAGCTTTGATGCTGTTTTATGAGGCAGCTTTCTACCATGTATTTTTAGAAACAAGTATCTTTATTCGGGGATAAATGAACTTAGAAAGAGTAACATCTGGGAACACACACCATTAATCTTATTTTTTTGTTGAAAGCTTCAAAACAATGACTGTCTTTCATGGGGAATCTAATTTATAGAAATGGGGGGTTCTGTTTGTTTGTTTTTAAGGGGTGAGTTAAAAGAACAAGCTGACAGATTGGTAGCAGATCGCAGCTTTTACCAAAAAGAGGAAAAGAAATGTTTCTAACAGTTTGTCAATCAATTAGGTTCTTCTGATAGACAGTGGCTGTGGTTATGTCAGAACAAGCTGGTCTGTTCCTTTCCTTTCCAGGACAACCATCACACTGACTGCTAGAAACTCAGCCTGATACCATCCCAATAGTTATTCCTTTGGAATGGCAGTGGCTTTTTCTTGTTGTTTTTTTTTGAATGCCTGGAAGATGACAACAGCTTTTTTTTTTTTTTTTTTTTTTTTTTTTTTTTTTTTTTTTTTTTTTAACAATAAGAGTGTGGGGAAAAAACAACTAATTCAGACTCTCTTCAGAAGAGATTATTCAATTACTTGGGATAACATTTCCATCTAAGCCATGCCTTGTTCTCACAGTTCCTGGCGCCGCAGGACTGTGGTACTGGGAAGGGTTTTTTTGCTGACTTGCTTTGGCTGTAGAACAGCTAATGAGGTGATTTGTTGGTCACCATTCATTATATATATACATAACATACAGACAGACACATAAATACATGGAGTATGTGTGTGCACACAGTGATGGATATTTACACATCTTTATATGTCCTGTTTGCACTCTGTGTATCACAATATGTAAGACAGTGTCAGCTCCCTGCAGGTCCACATGACAGCACAGGAGGGCAGAGACAATGCCCACAAAAAGACTCTGGATGAAATGCTCCCAAGTCACAGTGGAGGCTGAATCCCAAATGTGAAACCCAACATATTTTATTCTCTTATAAGCCTAAAATATTTTTTAAAATGTGACTTTGTTTCCTAAGTCATTTCAGTGATGCAAAGAATGTGACTTTCCAGGTTTTACAGCCCTGGGTCCATCATTTGCTGAAAGTTTCTTTCTCTAAAAGCGGCAAATTATTTCACTGCACACCCCTTGAGAGAACACTCACGGAATAAAAGCTTCCCATAGTTGTGCTTCACGCCATACTTTCCACTTTCCCACTTAAAGTGATTTGGAGACCGATATAAATCCAATTTCAAAAAGTTTGGTGCTACAGCTTGGGTGGGTTAGATGGATAACTACAGCTTATCCATATGTCCTGAATATGCTTTGGCTCAAAACCTCCTGAGGATAGATCTCCTGCTTCCAGTTGGGCTGCATTTACTAGACTATTTTTTATTTCCAGAAACACACCCTTAACATTGACTGCCAGAAGCTACATCTGGTGCTATCCTACTTTTTGAACATTTTGCTTTAAAATTAGAGGGGGTAAGAGCCAAATATTTTAGGACTTGCTAACTGGTTTTATTCAAGAAATGTGCATGCCCATGCATACCATGCAATGCATGCAAGACAGTAAAATACCATCCATCCAGTAAAATACCACTGCTCACTCTCAAACCTGACATATCTATTCTGCTTGAAAGAATAAAACTACCAATGAAATATTTTAACTATTTCAGCTGATACTTAAAATTTTACCTTCAAGCTTTACAACAAATTCCATAGGAAAGAGAGTGAAACAATGCAATCACACTTGGTTTGGGGATGATTGGGAGGGTGCTTCTGAAGATTATGGCATTTTGCAACATTTCACTGTAAAAATAAAATTCAGAAAGTTTTAACCAATTGCAGCAGTTTATTGCTCAAATATAGCAGCTATTTTCTCTTTTATAGAAGGCAGGGAAGAGACACTGATGGATTAGGCTACTATTCATCCTCTCAACAGTACGGACTTGCATGTGATGAGCAGCAGGTCCCAAAATCCCAGGTTAATTTTCCTGGCGGCCAGGAGGAGAACTTGTGTCCAGAGCGCAGGGCGACTCCCTCCGTTTTTAATGCATGAAGTGGGGACGCTGTGGAAGAGGTGTCAGGGAGGCAGGTGGAGGCCAGGAGGAGGTGAACTGATACCTCTTGGCACCTCTGAGGGTGCTGAGCTCTGGCCAGTGCCAGGGAAAAACCACCTCCTGCTGGGGCTGGATACTGACCCCTGCAAAGCAGAGGCTCCCTGTTTCCATCGAAGTAATCCATATGAAAAATAGGGATGGCAAGAGAAGCAGTAAGAACAGGAACTCAGTTCCTCATCTCTCATCCCACAGAGTATAAATACTGTTTCGATGCTCCATGGAGCATCACAGAGCATCCTCCCAGGGGAGAGAAGGAAAGCTATGCAGCTGAAGCACCCTTGTTCCTCTTCTGCTGGCTCCACATCTTCTCTTCGAGGAGACATGGCATGAACTGCTCAGTGCTGGGCTCTGTGGTCTGCTATTAACAAAGAGTAATTTCAGGACATTTGTATTAGAGGAGCAGCATTACACCCTGCTAATGTTAGTTACACCCCTGCCTGTCCAAGCTAAAAAACCAAATGCAAACAAACGCCACCTGGATTCCCAGATGGGTCCATGAGATCAGCTGTGTGAGAATCAAAGGAGAGGTGACACCCTGTGATCAGCACCCGGCTCTTTTGGTAGCCAGTACCCCAAACAAAAGCTGATCAGTCGCATATTTGGTGGGGGAAAACTGCTAAAGTCTTCTATTTCTTTTTGATACTGCAGTCAAAAAGTAATATGGATTTTGTTACATTTAACATCTGGTCCAAAGTGTGCATTTCCATTAAGGAAAACACAAACCAGAAAAGGCAAGCCAAAACACACACACACACAAAATGTTACTATTGGTTTTTTATACTTTATCCGGATAGGATTTTTAATATGTACAGAAACTGTATCTGATGTTATGCAGTTGGGTCTAGATATGGAACTTCAAAAAATGGATTTCTTTTCATGCATATCATTTTATTTTGGTCTTTGCAAGTTTTTTCTATTTAACTGGCAGTGGACAGCCCTCAGATTGCATTTTCGGTGTGTGATTTATGTAGGTATAAGAAGATGTGGGATTAAGAAAGCTTTAACATTATATTTCACAATTGATTTAACGAAGTAGCAGTAGTTAGAAAATTTTACTTGGCAAGATCACAGTGGGGTGGGAGTGGGCCTGTATGTGGAAAAGGGTCCTGAGGAATGTTCCTACGATTAGTCGGCAGCAGCACAGCCCGGCAGCAGCACAGCCCAGCGATGGGAATTTGCTCTGGGAGGTAGATCTTGCTGTAAACCATTCAAGATTAGATAGAGGCACTGACATCTGACAAATGAAACTGCTGAGTACGAGCTAATGATTTTCAATCTTTAATCAAGCACCCAGCCTGGCACAGGGCATTAGATTTGAGTCAATAAGTACCTGCAAGGCTCAGGGTCAAAGCTGTGATGAGAATTTTGCTGAGGAAAGCTGAGCTAGAGGGACATGTAGGAAGCAAAACATTAGTTGCTCTTCATTCAGAGCCTTGAGCAAACAGGGTCAGATGTGGCCACCTTAGCCAGGCCCTGGCAGTGGGAAGCTGCCGGAGACACCCTGCAGAGAGGGATACCTCCAGGAGAGCCTGGCTGGGCAGCATGGAACACTCTGTAGCATCTGGGTGGAAAGAGGGGGGAAAATACTGCTTAGAATCTGCTTAGTTTGGGCCTTGTATTCCCTGACCTCCAAGATTCTGGGCACAATTTTGTACCCACAGCTGACTGTGGGCACAAAAATTATAGCATTCAGGAATTTAACTACCTGATGATTGGGCCTGTGCTCAGTGTTATAACCCCAAACATTCCACATCCATGAGAGAAGTCTCCAAAAAAATAAAAAAAACCTGTGAGATTGGCTTCAGGAGCATGAATTAATATTTTTTGAAACTGCTGCTGTTTTTGAGCCTGTCTGGCTTGCATTTGCAAGTTCTTCCACCATCACAGACAGTGGGAACTATCAAAAAATACAACCATGAAATCAGGTCTCTGCTCAGCAAAATGAGTCACAAAACTGGACCTTCAGAAAGACAAAGACAAAAAGATAAATCAAGACTTAGGATAAAGTTGCCGAAGACTGTACTACAGAGGGTGCCGGGCAGTGTATACAAATCATATAAAGATGTATATAATAATGCAAATAAATGGCAGCACCTCGACCAAATACACACACAGGCAAACATGTTACACACACAGAGACATCTGCATATTAGTATCCATTTACAGATATGTCACCTGGGACACCAGAATGGGTGATACCTGTTTTCCAGGAGCAATGGCACTTTTTAGTGTCTCAGGGAAGCACATCAGTGGCAAATACAGAAGTTCCTTGCGACAGTGCCCAGAGTGTTGAGCCCACAGAAGAATAAGGAGCCTCACAAACTTCACCTCCTTCCACTCTCTTAGTATGTTACTGCCTTGGCCCTTCTGACCAAAATACAGACATCAGGAACACGTGTGGAGCGTGGCAAAAGGGTGCACACCTCCCCGTGATTTGCTGCTGAGGGAGGAGTGTGGCTCAGGGCTCACAGATCCCACTGGCAGTGCTTTCCTAGAAAACTTTGTGCTCTTTGGTGAAGGTGTAGAGAAGGCTTCCTCTCTCCACCTTTTCTCATGGATTTTGCTGCAGGTCTTAGAGCTGCTGTAGAAGCTGTAAGAAAGCTTGAGAAAGCTGTAGAAGCAGGTTGGTTTCAACAAAAGCAAACATATTTCAGCAATATCAAGCACAACTTCTAAGCACTTCTGTACATATCTACAAACACATCTAAATACCAAGAGATTATTTGAACCCAGATTTGTGGAATGGGATTAAAATCTTGTTTGGGGGTCTTTGGAAAACAGACTTTCTTCACAGGCCTGAAAGGGATAGAGAGGAGACCCTGGAGACCCCTGAAATACCTTGGACTATGTCCTAAGGAATTCCTCCACTCACTGCCACTGAAATGCTGCTGCTGCTTCCAACTCAGGATATTCTATAATTCTTGCATAGGATGCTCAGCTATCTTATATTTGCTACTGTATGTTGGCAAGGAAGAACCCAAACCAAATATTCTCTTTAATATTGAAACCCCAGAAATTTGGGAAAAAACAAACCATACAATTTAAGTGAAACTCAAACAACTCAGGAGGGTGCCCTCTATTTGCAGGGATAACCAGATCTGCACAGCTTTTATTTTAAGGCCAGTTTCTGAAGCAGTAAGCATTTTTTACTCCCTCCTACTTCATTATACCATTGTACTCAGATTTCGGCCCTTTCATCCCGTGCCCATTTCAGTCATGTTCTGGGATCTGCAGAGAAACCACTACAGGAGATGGTCTGCAGCATCAGTAATGCTCTCAGACAGGCTCAGGAGCTCGGATTTCTGTGTGAGCATCCCAGTGCGAGGGGGAGAGATCAGCTTGCTTTGTTCTTGGGCCCTGATTTTCATAAGCTAATGATGACTGTGGCTGTAATTATGGTCAGGCTTAAGTGGGAGCGCGAGGGCGGAAAAACAGGGAGGCATTTCCGTGAGGCCGGTTTTCCCCCCACCGCGCACGGAGCGGGAGGGCATTGGCCTGCCTTCCCCGGCACACAGCCCACCTGCCTTCCCCTGGGACACACCCCACCTTCCCAGGAAAGGAGGGATGTGCCAGTCCTGGAGGGGCTGGGATGGAGCAGAAATGGGAGGGTGGGAGTGCAGCGCGAGCACCCACCAGTTCAGGTCTCTTCCAAGGACCACCTGGCAGTGGATTAACCTCCCCCAGATGAACCTCCTGGATCACTGGCACTAATAAATGCTCCCAGTTCTCCTTGGCTCACTGCTGAGCAGGACCCTGCAGTGGAGTTTTTGTCCCTCTAGTGCTGTGCAATCATTGCCCTGTGGCTGATGATTTGCTTTATAGTTGGACTGAGTCCTGCAAGGAGTGCTGCTTTTAAAGGGGGTGGGGCACTCTGGCTGGAATAGTCAGTAAGTTTAACAGTGCCAGTATAGGTATAAAGGCAAAATCTTTAATTATGCAGTGAATATAGAATCCCAGAATCACATAGTGGGTTGCAAGGGACCTTAAAGATCCTCTAGTTGCAGCCCTCCTGCATGTATGCCTGTTCAGCTACACAGCATATACTGTTGTGTCAAAATTTTTTAAACATTCTTATGATCATTACTTAAAGCAATTAAGATTAAGTATGCTGAATCTTATGTCACCTAAAAAGAATCCCACTTTTTTTTTTTTTCCTGTTTTCAAAATGAAAATGGCTTGTAAAATTTTAAGTTCCCTGTAGCTCTAAAGACGTGTTCAGAAATTCGAGGAAATATTCTCCAGTGTTTGGAAACAGAACAGAAATGCTTTCCAACAAAGTGACAAAACACCGTATTTCCAACCAGGTGCCACTACAACTAAATGTGTTATGAGCATTCTGTTGGGTGGTGAGAAGATTTATCAGCATGCATTAAACAAATTTCAACCAGCAGTAATGAACATTGATATGAACTAAACATACTGAGGTTTAGGCAAGCTTGCCATACTGTTTTCCTGCAGTATCAACATGAAAATGTCTGTACACACAGGTTCTCGAAGAGAGGATGAAACTAGAGTGCAAGTGTCACGGAGTTTCAGGCTCCTGTACAACCAAGACCTGCTGGACAACACTTCCTAAGTTCAGAGAGATTGGATATATTTTGAAAGAGAAATACAACGCTGCAGTGCAGGTGGAGGTGGTACGAGCCAGTAGACTAAGACAGCCAACCTTCCTGAAGATCAAGCAGATTAAGAGCTACCAGAAACCCATGGAAACGGATTTAGTGTACATTGAAAAGTCACCCAACTACTGTGAGGAAGATGCTTCCACAGGGAGTGTCGGGACCCAGGGCCGGCTCTGCAACCGCACGTCTCCCAACGCGGACGGGTGCGACATGATGTGCTGCGGGCGGGGGTACAACACACACCAGTACACCAAGGTGTGGCAGTGTAACTGCAAATTCCACTGGTGCTGCTTTGTGAAGTGCAACACGTGCAGTGAGCGGACAGAGGTGTTCACCTGCAAATAACGGCCCCGCAGTCACGCAGCGAACCCCGCGAGCCACGACAGGGGAGCACAACACACCCAGCGTCCTTTGCACATCTCACCCTGGGGACAGAACCCCGGCCAACACACAACCACTCCCTCCCCACTACTACCCACACCTCTAAGGATGGTGCATTTTGGCTGGCTGGCTGTTGTAACTGCTTTGGAAACAAGGGCAACAGGATTAAGGTGATGTTGACAACCACATGAAACTTTCTCTCTCTCGTTTTTTTTTTTTTTTTCAACCTACAATCGGGGTGTTGTAGAGTTCTCTTAGTGTTTTAAGTTATACATATCAGAGAAGCTGATTGCATTGCAGCTCCCACGACATTTAAAAGAAAAAGACACTTTTTCCTATTTTACAGCAACTAAACTGTCGAGCCCTGTGCAAACAAAGACCTTTTTTTTTTTTAAGAAAATGAAATCTTCACTGACTAGAACGCAGCAGTCTTGCTGCAAAAACCTAAATTCCTACGAAAGCAGGTAGAGAGAAAACAACTGGTAGGGAGCAAAATCTATGGCAGAAATACTCCACTATCAGTTTGGGAAAAAAAAAGCAACAAACGTTCACAAAATTACATCAGCTGCCAGTGACACTGGAACTCTTTGAATGAACATTAAAAATAATTATTTATGTTTTTAATAGTATCAAAAAATTCTAAGCACTAACGGGTAGCTATATCTTAATTCTGTACTAAATGTAAACTTATTTGAACTCTGACTTTATGACTTTTGTATTTGGTTCTCCCTAAGTTCTTCAATGCTACTGATCTGTTGTCACTCCACTATTAGAGTTCAATTACTGTAGGCCTTAAGCAATTACCAGAACTGAGCAAAAGCATCACATGAAACTGTGGTTACAAATGTTTGATAAAGACTTTTCTCACTTGCCTCCTGAATAAGAATGACTCTTTTAGACTCAGGCCTGAGGTGTGGGGAGCCTGCTTTGGCTCCTCGTAGGGAGTTTCAGGATACAAAGACATGTTTGGACAAATATCAAAGGGTTTGCTTTGCTGTCAAATGCACTGGCAGGATCTTCCATCGCACTTTGCCTGTAATGGCTGAAAGTCAATATTCCAAGAGTTTTAAATGACTTATGCTCAGTATGCACTCAGAAGTTAATAAAAGTGTGGCAGCTGAGCTCTAGGTTGCTGCAACCTAGACCTGTGGTGGCTTCACGAGCATAAGACAGCTAAAATTTGGGTTAGTCTGTGTCACCGTTATTCTAAGGTTGGCAACCCCATGCCCCTGGTAAATCCATCAATGTTAAGAAAGAAGCTTACTTCTTACAGAGCACTCCTCCTAATTCACACACCTTGTCCCTACGAGAGATTTTTAAAAACTCCTCAGATAGTTTACTACTGTAAAATGTAGTGGTTTTAACCCCAAGAGCCAGATATACCCACTTGTAACACAGCCCATTTAAAAACATAAATGTTTGCTTGTCCCAAGGGTCCTAAACTGATTTTCTGAAAACTTGGATTAAAAGTTTCCTTACATCTGCACGTCTGCCTCTCTAGCATTTGCTTCATTGTTTTACTGTCATTGAGAGGCTGCACAACCATGAGCCCTCCCCACCTGGCATGGAAGCACTTGTCACTCCACGTGGTGCTCCTGGGACCAGGGGCTGGTGGATCTACTGCTCCACCTGCTCCCATGCTGGATTTGAGAATGAGCTGGAATTACCTCTGGAATTTGTGGACCTGTATAATCAAGAGTAAGCAATGACTTGGGGATCTTCATTTGAACACTTATGAGGACTGGCCTTTCTGATCCCAAGCACTGACCCTCTGAAAATCAGACCCCTTGAATGATTCTCCCACGGAGCAATATAAAATTGCTCTTTTTTTTTGATGTTACTGTTGGTTTCTAAATACCAGCCTTGGCATGAACAAGTGCAACTTCACAGAAGTCATCAGGGGCCCCCAAAATACTAGAGTCACTCCATGTAATTTAAAGTCCCTTTGATTCATGGGTATTGTTGTTGAATCATAGTGATATGCTGTACTTTCACTACATTCTTGACAGGAAGCAAATAAAGCTCCCAAACACAGTAATGCACAGTCTTATGGTACTAGATACTGTAAATATATTAGAATAGTATTTGTTAAGTACAATTGAGGAATCCAATTAAGTTATATTATTGTATATCGTTTAAATGTCTATAGAGTATTTTAAATTATTGCAAACTACACTGCGTTAAAAAAAGAAAGAAAAGGTTATATATTATAACAACAACCACTCTGAAAAGTGGACCAAAGTGACACTTTCTCTCTTCTATCCATACCCCTATTTCAGATAGCTCTGTCTGCTATTTTAAGACCACTGTAAGTCCTATGATTGGGTTAGCAGCCTAGAATATAATGTTTCAGAGCATCCTATGGAGGCTTTGCTCATGTAGAGATGCAGCATTCCAAAAGGTGCTGTTGGCACAAAGCAGGGATGACCATGGGAATGCTGGGACTTTGAAATATGCCCCAAGGAGAAGCAGTTTTGGTCAGAAAACCCCATAACCACTAATGTACCCCAAATGTGACCTTTTAACCAAGGTGTCTGAACAGAATTGAGTTACACACAACTTTTATTTTGAAAAATGTAGTTTGATGTCAAAGAGCTGTGACAAGAGAGGTTGGAATGTGACCAGCAACACGTGGTTTAACCATACCTTAGCCATGACAAAACTCAAAATACTGTATGTTATTAAAGAACTTGAGAGCAAAGATCAATTTGTTTACTATGTTAATGTTTATGGCAAGCAAAAAACAAAAGATGAAATGTGTTTCCATTAAAACTTAATTTTTTCCCCCTTCTAGTTCCTTTTCTTTTGGTTTGTTATTTGTTTAGGAAAAAACAAAAAACAACAAGGCCTTCTGCAAAGGCCATTTGTGTACAGGCTTCTCCAGATGAGGAATGACAGGCAAATTCCAAGTCCAAAGCAGTTTTTGTGTTTTGTGAGAAACAGCAAGGAATGTGCCTGCATGTGGTATCACAGTCCAAAGCCAGCTACCTACACCAGTGTCCAGAGGAACTGGCACAAGCACCAACAGTGTGACCACCACAGACTTTAGTTGGCAGCAGTGAGAAGATGATACATATTTTGTGAAAGAAAATAAATGATTTGTGATAGAAATTTGGCCTCCAACTCCAAAATGGTTCTTGACCATGAACCTCATATAACTTAGCAAGCAGAGAGGAATAGGAGGTATAGAGAAGAGGCTTGAAGGCGCTGGCTGAAGTGCTTACACATGCTCTGGCTTATTCAAGAAAGTCATGGGCACACCTGAAATCCCTACGTGAATCTGCACCTGAAAGAGTTCACAGCATTTACCTTGATCAGAATAGTAGCAACCTCCTTGATACTCAGAATAGCGTCTTCCTATACAAAATCTAAGGAAAATGTACAACATTTGCTGTATTTACCCCTCAGGGGAGATATCCAGATATAGATAGAGGTATAGCCAAATTCTACATGAACTAAGTCCAAAATAACTTCATTAAAATGAACTGAGTTGGCCTGGGTTTATAACAGCATAACTATGCACAGCATTTTACCCACAGATGCCAAAGAAAACACGGCACCTTCTTTCTAATTACATCATGGGAAACTTGTTAATAGAGCTGCAGGAAGTTTTTATAGCACATGGTAATATTACATTCGTTTCTACAATGACATCTGGAAAGTACATGAAACCCATCAAAAGATTCACAAATCTTTTAACAAATCTAAAGCATGCTGTGAGTACGTCCCCTAAAATTTTAATTGTATTTCCACGGGTTTCTTTCTTAGTTTAAGGTTAAGCCCCCAAAGTGATGCTGAAGGTAACAAATCAGGACCTTGCCTTATAGCAGCTTTCCCATGCAAATAGCTCAGTGTGCCTTTCACTGTGGAAGGCACAGTTGGTGTTCAGCAGAAAATGCTTTCTATAAAGCTACAGATCATTTGCATTCACAGCAATTTTCATAACTGGACAGTGACTGCACGTTTCCTTCCCAACCCCCGAGCCCTTTGTTGCAGTGACAGTTCCCACAGCGAGGGCGCTGCAGTGAGTGGTGCAGTGAAGGCCCAACATTCTCTCGAGTGACAGCCACAGGAGATGTGGGATGTACTCAACAAAAACTGTGCCTAAGGGAAAAGGCATCAAAGTTGGAAAGGCAGGGGAAGTTGTAAGTAATTTCAGTTTGGGATACTGAGGTTGTAAGAAACCTCCTGCATACAAAACAAACCTCAGTGTAGGTGAACTTCACCCACAAACTCATTTCCCCTCGAATCCAAAGTCCCCATCTGCATCCCTGCACATCCAGACTGGAACAAGCACAGCCAAAGGCTGGCAAGTATTTTCTTTGTGGAGTTTTACCCACTATTAGGAAATCATAGGGGATCCTTTTCAGACAGGGGACACGCATTTGCAAATTTAAAATTTGCATCTATTTTTTAAATGAAAATTTAGGGTTTCCCGCCTGCACATTCCTGCAGCACAGATGTATGTGCTTCAAAAGATTCATTTGGTGGAGAATAAAAATGGCGGTTTTCCCATAATACATGGTGGTTATGTTCCACAGAGCACTGAGACAGAGGGACTAACACTGCTGTAAACGTAAAATCTGACTCCTGCTGTTTTCACTGAAAGCAATACACTAAATACTGTCTGTTTGGAGACCCCAGTGTGAGCCTATTCCAATCATCCTTTTCCTAAGTTAGTGCTACGAAAGGCCAAAAAACCTGGAATACTAAAGTTTGCTTTGTTCCCAGGTCCTCCTGTTCTTGATGCAAACAGATCATAAGATCAATAAAAAAACAGCTTAATGACACTTAAACTTGTGCCTAGTATTAAAACTGATTAAGAAATTTGTTTCATAGGCGATCCCAAACAATTGGCAGCCGCAGCAGACCCTGGAAACGTTTGCATGGAAAGCCAGCGGTATGATTAGCCTCTGCCTTCATTTGCCCAGCAATTTAGGGGAAACCCTGCATTTAGATCCCATAAAACTAAAAGGAATTCCCAAGGAGATTACAAGATTTTGATCTTATTGTTTAATTCCTGTGGCTGAGAATGAAAAGGAGCATTCCCTCAATCTTTGGGTAAAGGGAAACCCAAAGGCATTTTGAAGACTATTCACACCACTCAGCTCAAAAGATGGGCTAAGGGAACTGACAGCCTCTCCAGAGTCCCTCTACAATAGAGGGAACAAACTTGCTCCAGGGGAGGCCTTAGTTCAGCTCTGACAGACCTGCTCCCTCTCAACTGGAGAAAAACTCCAGGGAGACGTGCTGGATAATTCATCTGCTGAAATTTAGCACCAAAATCAGTGTTGTGTGAGTGAACTTCCATTTCCCCTCTACCATTTGCCTCAGCTGCTCTTGGGCATTAATTATATTTTCCTTAGGCTTTTTTAACTGAAAGCATTATTATTTATGTGTTGTAGAATAGATGCTCTATTATGTCAGTGAAATTGGCTTTGCTTTTCCTTTTTACTGCCACCCTGTTCTTATCTCTTCCAATGAATATCTGACTCCTGATTTTACGCATGGAATATTTCCCTGCAGAAATTATTTCAAAGAGAATTGTAAAAGCCAGACAATTATCCAGTGATTTGACTGGAGCAGTTTTCCACAGAGCCCCTTACTTATGATTTTGAACTCCTCTGAACATATGTGCTGTGCAGAGA
Organism: Lophotriccus pileatus; assembly: GCA_035583135.1. Lineage (NCBI taxonomy): Eukaryota > Metazoa > Chordata > Aves > Passeriformes > Tyrannidae > Lophotriccus > Lophotriccus pileatus. The sequence goes on from JAWWES010000041.1 coordinate 65,239,524, forward strand.
CCTCTAATCCAAGGGGTGAACCTTTAGTAGTACTGTGAAGGATCCCACTGTGCATCCAGGCTGCTGTTCTGGAGCACAGCAGGCACATCCCAATCACCTGCAAGGACTGCACCGTGCCACTGAAGCTGAGTTCAGCCTCCAGGATGGGCTTGTTCAAGAGGCAGTGGAATTTAACCATCATGCATTTCCATAGCACTAAACATCACACAGAACGTGGTTACTTGTCTCAGCACCTTCTGAGGTACGTATTGCATTCTTTAAAGACAGAAATATGTACATAACAGGAGGTCAGGTCGTATCTCAGGAAAAGGTTCTTCCCCCAGAGGGTGGTTGGCACTGACCAGGCTCCCCAGGGCAGTGGGCATGGCCTCAAGGCTGCCAGAGCTCCAGGAGTGCTTGGACAACGCCCTCAGGGACAGGGTGGGAGTGTTGGGGCTATGCCGGGCCAGGAGATGGACTTGGATGATCCTCATGGGTCCCTTCCAACTCAGGATATTCTGTGATGCTATAATTCTATGATACTTAAAAGAATTAGCATACCCAGAGTGGAAAAAATGCACTCCAAAAATTGCATACTGTATCCTAGATAAAAAGCCTCAAAGGCACACACATCATATATGTATTTCCATGCACATGTAGAAATATATGTAAGCACAAACATTATATAAATGTATGTGTGTGCATATCTGAAAAATACTCGACTGCCGATATTCAGAGGAATTTCTATAAACTCCTTCCTCAATCTTCCCTTTTCAAGGCAAGTGGATTTTGTGCCTCTCTCTGAAATACAGGGAAACAAATTTTCTGCGTTTTCTTCCAGATATCTATGTCATCAGTACCACAATAACACCCGATAAGACTTCCTTCTTTTATTTGTAGAGGTATTTTTTATTATTTGTAGGTCTCAAAGAAAGGCAGAAATAGCAGGGGGGTTGGATCTAGATGACCTTTAATGGCCCTTCCAACCCAAACCATTCTGACATTCTAAGATTTTGCAGCTGCAGAAAGTGGGGATACGTGAAACCTCTGTCCCCTTCACCCAGGAACAGAAGGCAGCCCAGTTTAGTTCTAAATCCCTCGCCTGAGGTCCCAGCGGGAGCCCAGCGTCAGGGCAGCAGCTCAGATGTCCTGGTCTTGGTCCGGGTACCCGGCACGGTTCCTGCAGCGCAAGGAGCGACAGCTGTGATGGATACGCGTTTATTGGCAAGCACCTCACAGCCCTGCTTCCTTATCTCCCTCTCTAAGAGATAAGCTACTTAATATTTGCCCCTGGCTGATACCAACAAATGTGTCATGATATGACTGGCTGTGCACCCATGGTAACCTTTGGAGCAGACGCAGGCACTTCCAGCCAGAGAACCATCAGCGGAATGCCCTGCGAGTACCTTTACAGTAATGACTCACAGAAATGCTTTCTGTTCTCAAGAGGCCACGAGCAATGCAGCAGGACAGGTTTGTCCACCCACTGCATTTTGTTCCAGCAATTCTGGCACAGAGCTGAATCTGGGATCAAATAGTCTTAGGAAGCCAACATGCCAAGCTTGAAGAGTAGGCTAATGTAAATATATAATGGCGTGGGAAAAAGTCTTTTGTTTATTAATAGGAGGTGATACAGAATATCTGTTGTTCGGGACAAGCAACCGCAGAGTTGTTGGATTGCATTCAACAGTGCCCACTTGTCTTTTTTCCAGGGCAGAAGTTGCTTTCCTCTCTGTGCGTGCGTGCACATGCACTTGGCAAGGATTTCACTAAGGCAGTGCCTTAACAAACCTTTCATTCCATGAAAAAAAAGGGGGGGAAAGAGGTATTTTGTGGGAATCTAAGCAAGAAGTACCTGGAGATGGGTCGCAGCAGCATGGTAAGAAAATACGTGCTTTGGAAATTTCAGCTGACTACCTAATCCAAACTACTCCTGGAGGAAGGGGAAGGAATGAGGAAGTCAGTTTGCGGTTACCACTTCTCTGGCTGTGATCGCCAGGACATAATTATTACAGAGCTACAGGTCAGCCAGCTTTTGACAAATGAACTACCAAGCCTTTTCTCTGCATGTTTTCTATTCAAGTGTGTTTAGTCATAAATACTTGGTTCTAATGGCATTTTCTTAGTCAAACAGAGACACTCCTAAGCATTAATATTCTTGGTATAAGACTCTGTTCTTTTATTCTGGTTGAGGGTCTTTTCACAGAAGTTGAGCATTCTGGATTTTTTTGAGCCACACTAATTTCAGGTAATTACACCCCTAGCACTCTACATCTCCAAACCCTTTGCAATAGTTCATATACTCTGTGCTGGGAGGTTTCCATGAAAGAGAAATAATCCCTCCAAATATCCAGTAATCAAATGACTTTTATAAAGGGAAAAAATCATAGCAGAAGGACAACAAACATCAGGTCAGAACACCACATTTCCTTTTTCCCAAGGCCCTTATTCAAATTCAGCTTCTCTAGTCTTCAGGATAATAAAACAGAAACTCCTGAGTTTATAATGCTCCCATTAGCTTGTCCAGAGGTATCCCCATTTTAGAGGCATATAAATCTCTCTCTTTATATATATAAATATCAACTTTATTTATTTATAAGTATCAAAGAGCTGGAGAAGGAAGCAATGAGCCATGAACAATCCCTGATGATTCTGCTGTATGCTTTGGCTGTATTGATAACTTAATATTAAAATGATAATGTATGTGTGAAAGAGGTTCATTTTTAATCAGTGCATATTTTTCAAATCAGATTACTTCTGAAGTCAGAGGCAGTGCTCTTTTTCATTCTTTGCACTTTTACAAGCAGATAATAAGAGATAGTACAGCCCTTTGGGGGCTTAATTTCCTCAAATGAAAATTAAGATTTAGTAAATCAAATACCCTCTACTAGTATTTGAACCATTTGTGTAGTTTTTGATTCTCTGTGAGCAAGTCATGTGTAGGTAAAACACATTTAGTGAAAGTACCAGCCTTGTCAGTTTTTGTTTTCAGGTATTCCTGAAACTCTCTCCCCATCCCTAACTATCCACCATCAAAGAGAACAAACAGAAATCAAATTTTTCAACCCCCAGCCAAACGGATGCTTTCCCAAGGGCCTGCATTTGCTTTTGCTTTAAAAACAGCACCCTTCGTTTTGTTTAAAGCCTTTTTGCATTCCAGAGGTGCCTCTTTTCCCTAGATGGGTTCACTTGAGCTTCTTTCTCCACTTCAGCTTTTCAGTGAGTTCCACTCCCTCCCAGTGTGTACCTGTTTGAATGTCTCTCCTCAGGCTCTTTTGGAGACAGATCCAAAAGCCCTTGCAGCGGGAGTTGGCCACGGTCCCAAGCTCCTTTCTGCTGGCACTTCAGAGCAGGGAAGTGTTTGCCTGCTCCCATCATCTCCAGCTGAACAAGGAGGGAGCTGAGCTTCCCCTTCCACTGGGTGACTGCAAGGGAAGAACATCAGCTTAGCGAGCAACAAATCAAACCAAGCCCTGCTCAGCTCCCACTCTACACCCAGCAAAGCCAGACTAGAGGTTGCTGGACTAAATGAGAGGCTTTTCTAGGTCTGGCTTCAAAGGTGATTAAATCCCTCTAGGTTCTGAACATATCCTAAATTACCCATTTCTGTTTGGAAAATTTTGAGACATCTTTTGTTCAAAAGCTTGGAGTTTAGCACAATTCCCATGTTTTACTTCGCTTCAGTAACTCAGTTATGGAAAAAAGACCTCTGCAGGGATTTTTCAGGATTAGTCTCAAAATGATAATGCAGCTCACACAGTGAACAGAAGCACAAGGAAGGAAAAAAATTGATCAAAACAGGTCCACAAAAATTAAAAAATGGGAACTATTGAAAAGATAGCCTGTGCAGAACAGTAATGCTGGCACAGATCCTACTCAGTATGGAACTGCAGCACTTATAGGGCTGGCAAGGCTACACGCTTTTATCTGTCCTGTAACACAGTCACACACTTGTCTTGGCTGGAAAAAACTTGCAGACTTTGCAAAAAAAAAATTTCTTTGGTAAGGAAAGAGCAGTTAATCAAGGCCAAAATAAGGTAGAGTTGTGAGGCATCTCTCAAATTTGTCATAAAAACAGATTAGTAAGTGAGAAAACTTCTGAGAGTGGGCTTCCTTGTATTATTTTAATTATATATGACAAACATATATAACAAATACTACATATATAGTATACAATTAATTATAATCGTATAAATCAAGCAATATATGAATTATTAACACACTAACATAACTCAATAACAATTAATAACTATTAAATAATTATTGATGTACATTAAGAATATATAATGTCAGGATATTATAATATAAATATATAATATACCTTATTACCATATAATTAAGACATTATATATTTATATGTTGGTATGATATATTAATATGCTAGTATATATTCAATATTATTATTAATTGTTTGATTTTATATATTATTAGCTATATGTTTTGATATATTTAATCTAAAAGTTTGAAATAGAGGAGGAACAAGACACGGAAAGATTTCACAATTATCAAACTGAAATTAGTTGGCTGGTCCAAAACAGACCCTATCTTAAATCCAGGGAACTATAAATTTTTGTGCTTCCTTGGCAAGAGAACACTTCCCAGGACTCTGGGTGTGTGTGAATCAAGGAGTACACACAAGGTGTACCAAGGCACAGACTTAGAAGGTTTTTTAACATCACTGCAGACATTTGTGAGACACAGGAATACTCATTCCAACAGCCATACCACAGGGAATTTATGGGGTTATTTTCAGTCTTTTCAGCGTTTCCAAGTGGAAAGGGTTTGGCTTCTCTGCACCGTGGGCTGGTGGTACTTCCGCACCCTTTGGGGTAGAAGAGGGCAGAAGGCAAGACCTGATTTTGAGAGCTCCAGACAAACTGCTGGAAAACTTGGCGTAGTCACTGCTGCTTCTCATGGCACCAGCTCAGGACACTTGGTGGCCAGTGATGGAGGAGTTATGGAAGAGCCTGAGGAATGGGAGGCACCAAGATACCAAGCACAGAGGTTCCCCACGGACATGGCAGCCCTGTCACAATGCCAGCAGGCCTTTACTGAATCCCACATTATCTTGCCTTATTATTTGGATTGTAATTGGTTTCTTGGTGCTTCCCCAAGAGCCAGCACCAAGTGACTGCCTTTTCAAGACCAGCAACAAACCAGTACAAAATACACATGCTGCCATGAGAGCACATTGTTACACACCCTCAGCACAGGCTGAGGACTCACTCTGAGCTGGATGAGGCAAACAACCAACCAACCCCAGGCAGATGACAACGTAATTATTCCATTCCTGTCCCTGTGGCTGTGCACGTGTCAGGAAATGGCAGGCACAGGGGACACGGTGCTCTCAGGGATTGCTGCCCTTGGGAGCTGCCCTGTGTCCAGCAAACAGCCTCCACGAGGACGTGGAGAGGCACAACCCCAGGCTGAGCACACCTCAGACCATGTTTGCCCACTCAGGGCACGAATAAAGGCAAAATTTCCCAAGCTCTTCTAATGTAAACAGAGGGGCACCCAGAGCCAAGCAGCAGGGCAGTTGTGCCGGGCCAGCTGCCAGGGAACAAATGCCATGCAGTGTCTTTCCTTCAGCCCAGCCCATGGAGCAAGGGCCTGCTGGGGTCGCAGCCATGCCCAGCGCGCCTACGTGTCTGCCCACGGGTGCCGTGCCCGCCCTCGCCCTGCGCTCACGGGCCTTTGTCCCTGCCCATGGCTGTCCCGGGTCCCCAGCCCAGCAGGGACACACAGTGCTGGCAGGGCATGCTGAATTGTAACCTAAAGGGTTTTTTTACCTTCTGGGACAAAACATCAGTGTAGTAACGACGCTGGGTAGCAAAAACATTTGCTAATTCTGTGAGGTTTTCTTTCCATTATTAAGTGTGCACATTACAATAAGGAAATAGATGCAGTTCATGCAGTTTTTCCTTTGGACTTAAACATGTGAAGAAAAAAACAACCAAACACCAATCATATGGTTCACTGCTCCCAAAACTTTCAGCTTTCTGTTTGCCATTCTATTGCTGTGAAATACCTAGAAGTGCATCCTGGATATTAGCATACAAATAGTGTGTATAATTCAGTATAAACTGAGTTGTTTATAAACATCAAACATTATTTATAGTGCTCACACACACATCACCGTGGAAACACAGTAATTGCTACACCATTAGGACACAATTTCTCTGTGCAGTGAGGGAGAAGGGCAATTTATCTGCATCTGGGTGGTTTCACATTGCTGCTTGTGGCTACTGATCTCCCCTCCAAAGCATCTTTTGGATGTGGAATTAGTTTTGATTACTGAAGAGAAGATTAGATCAATATAAGAGTGAGATGACTTGAAAGAGAAGAGCACATGTGAAAACACTGCAATTATTGCACGGGAATGATGTGAATTGTTCAGTGGTAGGGATTCAAAGACCAACTGAGGAATTTCCAGCCCAGCCAAAGGTCACTGTGGCCAGCATTTCCCACTGCCGATGGTCACCGTTTGCTGCTCGGCAGCCTGGATGAACAGTATTGATTGCAGATTCAAAAGGTAAAAAATTAGCAAGAAGAGACATCCCTGTTCACAGTTCTGACAGTAAGGTCAAGAATTGAACAGAGCAGAGAAATGCTTTTCCCCTTTAAAGAGAACAGAGTATGCAGAGTGCCAACATTTAAAGGTACAGAAGAGTATAGGGGCAGTTTCTAAAGGATGGCTAGGTCTGCATACAGAGAGACACCAACTGGGGGTTTTGTTAATGAGTAAGAATACAAGGCATTAAGATCACTGCTTTCTGTCTGGCACTTGAAGTGGAGGCTGTGATACAAAGAAACATATTCTTGGATCTAACTGTTAATGTCAAGATTATCCCACCTTGGCAATAACAGTTTCCTGCTTGGTCATATCTGCCTGAAAAAGGCCCTTTAAAAGAGTTAACAGAAAAGGGGATGGTAATTCATCACAGCATCCTCATACCAGACTGTATTAAACCATGGCTTGAACTGATCGTATGTTTGAACATAATATAATAAAATTCTCAGCTGTGATTATCATTCCTTCCAGCCAAGATGTGTAAGGATGAGCAAAGAGGATCCTTGTGCTTTTGATGCAAGGTTCACACTGAGGCTAATTTTGCAATATCACTGCAGGCAAAACTCCTAGAGATGCTACGCTAGAGTCACAGGGTTGCTCCAAAAGATTGTATATAGAAAGTCTAATTACTGCATGAATTGAGCTTATTCCGCAGCTGGTTTCCCTGTGAAATGTCCGGTGTTTTGTCCCGTCAAAAAATGCTCCTGAATTCAGAATGGAAGATTCCTTTGTGCAATCTGTCCTAATAACATGAAACCAGAATGGCTCCTCTGTTTCTAACAGAGGTTTTCTTCTCAGAAGGGGAAAAAAGTCTTCTTCCCCCTTGCAGATGTAAATCTTGCAAAGTACTTCGGCAGCCTTTAGGATAAAAAACCTGCTTAAGTAAACACAGAGTATAATTATCATCATCTGTCTTCTCTGTGAATCCATACATTTTATATTCCATTTAAAACAGAAAAAAAAAAATCCTCAACGGGATGTCTTCCAGAGCACCAATTTAGCTAATGAGAGTGAATATCAATGACTGCTGGCTAATCAGAATGGTATTAGCATAAATTTTACTTAATGAGGACATATTTACCGGGTGCCAGGAGCAAAATGGTACTGAGCTAGATTGTAAAATGCAGTGGATGGGTAAGTCTCATCTGGAAAGAAAACCAGCAGATCAAACAAACAACTGCATCTGAGGTTCCTGTTCAACTAGAACTTTTGGCAACCCGTGATTTTAATCACTTGAGGCTTTTCAAACTTTTTCATTATAACAAAATGTTATCAACTCTAACTGTGATGAATTAAACACCCTGGGGAACAGCTTGACAAGAGACTGAATTGAACTCTTTTAACCTCATGTGGGTAGGTAGATCACTGAGGGAACTGGCTTTCTCTTTCATTTAAGGCATGCAATAGATGCACTCTCCAGCACAACAAAAGTGTATTTTCCCTCTCTGCATTGTGTAAGGCTCTCCTGAGCAATCCCTACTGCTGCTCTCAGCCTCCAAAGCAGCAATGTTACATTGCCCTCTGTCTGCCTGCCAGGGATTTCGGGCGGGAAATTCCCTGGGGCCACTCTTGTCCCGAAGGAGTTAAGTGCCAGCAGCATCCCAGTGCAGTTCTGCTCACTGCATTTCTTCCCCTTTATATAGAATCCCTATTAGACAGTCTGAGGAGTCTCCATGAACAATATGAAAGATTTTTGTCTACAGTAACATAAAGGGGTTAGAGTTCAATACTCTCACAAAATATTTAATCTTGTGAAATGCTTTTTGTAGTGTCATTCTTGTATATACCTGCTTTGAAATTCCTAACCTCAGATTCTTCTATGTAAAGGAATATAGGGCACAAGTGTTCTTACCTTTGATATACTATAGGATCTAACAATATTTAACTGGTGAAGTCATTTTTGTTTCCAAACCTGTGTCTCAAATATGCTTGGGAACGTGGAAACTCACAATGCCCTTATTCATGACATCAAAATCAGTTCCATGGTAACACATTGTGATGACAAAATACACAGATTGCAAGGTCACAAGTCACACTTAAGAACAGGCAGGGGAGAAATTGTTAGTTTAATGAATAACATTAGCCAGTTCCAATAGGAATAAAAATAAAGAAAAAAAATAAAGTGCCTAAAGTAAACACCCTTAAATGCACTTCAGAACCATTTCATCTTAAGTAGTTCTTCAAAGGCAGAAGCCTTCCCCAGTTTTCACCTCTGCAGCAAAGAGAAGCCCACGTGAAAAGAAAAGAGGCACTGTAAGCTAATGATGGCCCTGGCAATGCTTTTCCTTTCCATGCACAGAGAGAATCAGCAACTGCAGGGAAGAAACGGTGGAAGAAAAGGAATCATGTTAATTCCAGGCTAAATCCCCCAAAGCAACTAATGATTCTCATGTTCAGCAAGGACTGGTTTTCACACACAGTGACAAGCCACTTGTCAAGCTTCCATTTCCTTGGTCTACAGCCAGGTGTTTGGAATATTTCTGTCACTGAACTGTGGGACAGATCTCCTGCCGAATTTGAAGTGATGCCCTCACTGCTTATTTACTGAACGCTGCATCACAAGGAGGCCATCCAGGTTTACGGGGCTGTGATGTACTCAGGACTCCTCTAATATTAAGGCCTTTTGCTGCAAGGACCCCAATACATGTAGGTATGAGAAATCCTTGCAACTACCTCATCACCTGGGTAGATGAAGCCTGCAAAAGGGAAAACACAACAGAGGAAATTCCCAGCCCAGTATCCAAACAAACGCCAGGCACCTCTAAGACTTGGCCATTGCCATCAGGGCAACGACTGAAAAATTTGGAGTACTCCAAGCAAATGAACCAGAAAACCCTGTGGTTAAGGGAATGTTCTTGCATATGGCATGTCTTAGTCATTAGGTGGTTGGTCCATGAAGTCACTGTACAGAAAGTAACAAGCACACTTTTCAATGGGTTTTCCCTCCTGACTCCTACATCTAAACCTTCTTTGAAATCACAACTGGAATATGTCACATACAATCTATTTGACACAGCTGTGTCATAAAATTGGCACTCTATGTTCTGTGCTTACCACAGTCTGAAAGGTCAACAGAGAGGATAGATTTCCTTTAACCTCTTGTTTAAATATCAACTTATTTTTACTAGAAAAGATGTTATTTTTTTTACCATATCATGGCAGACAGCCCTATCCCAATACATCCTTACATAAATAGTGAATGAATAGCCAAAAAACAAATTGCAACTTAAACTCTACAAAGAGAACCACCACAGATTAGTTTTCTTTCCATATATCAGAGCAAAGGGTTTGAAAGGTGGGAGCATTTCAAAATAGATCAGGGAGCAGAATCTTTGATTTTCATTTAAATGATGTAAAATCACTGGATTATTAAAAAATAATGAAGCCTGCCTTGGTAAGGCATTAACATTTTTAACATATTCCTGCGCTCTGGCAGTGAAAGGGATGGTAAAATTCCCTCTATATTATATAAAAAGGCTTGACAGTTGCGTACATACTTAACCACAGGTGGGGGGCTCTTCTTAATTTGGTGTCTATCATGTGATGCTTCATAAGCAAAGAATAGCAGGCCATGCTGCTTTATTCAATTGGGATATGCTTTTACTCTTTCTTCCTGCGTGTGAAAAGCATAACAGAGAACTAGCAGAGCAGAAGTAAGATGTGTTTTGTTAGTTGTCTGAAGCCCTGGGGCCCGGAACCGGATAAGTCCTGATATTATACCCTGGATTGAGCAGAATAAATCCATTTTGTTTCCTCCAAACATTTAGCCATTAAAAAAATATGAGATAGAAAAACAGACTTTGCTGTCTGCATGCCTTCTTGTAAAGCTTGTATTGTGGAAATGTCAGAATCATTAGGTCATTGGCATATATTTTGCAAGCTAATGCTTCTACTTTAATTCTCACTGGGGACTGCATGTCTGCTTTTCAAATAAAACCCAGACTGAAGAAGGTGAAGAGAGCTTAAAATGATGCTGGTAACTCTCTGTGATGGCTGATAACACTTCAGGATATGAATAATTAGGAAATTATCAGCTAAGGTTGATACAACTACAGCTATTAAAGCACCAAGCCCCACAAAAGTAATTGGTGTTAAAATTGCCTCATAAATATTTGTGGCTCTCTTTAAATGTGCACAGAGACACGACTGAATAAAGTTTTAAAATAAGCACAGGACAAGAAATAAATTTTATATGTGAAATCATGCACATAAGAGGAGAAGCACAGCGGGATATACTTCGGAGAAGACAAGTGGATGAATTCGCTCCCGAATCACCCAAGGCAGATGCAAACAGTGGTCAGGGAAACACAAGCCTCATTCCAAAAATAGCTGGTTGTCTCTCAAAACACAGATCACTGATAAAATCTGGCGGGAGTTGAAGAAAGAGGTTAATAGGAGTAGACATAATAACACGAGGAGAAACACTCTCCACTCACAACTGGATAAATAAGTCTTGAACTTGCAGTGTTCCCTCCTGTGCCAGAACGCTGACTGCCCAAATCAGCTCCTCAGCTCTTCCCAGACACACGTTTCAGTCCGTGACTGAGCACAGGAGCCCCTCTGCTCCAGAGAGAAAGGCTCCACTGACACTCCCGCTCCTGCAGGAGGAGCTCACCCAGCTCCCATCACCTCCTGCAGCCCTGCCAAGGGCTCCCGGCGGGGAGAGGGACAGGCTTGGCACCTCCAGGCTCTCCACCTTGGGCTTGGGGCTCCAGTGAACTCAAAATAGCCCAACAGTCAAATCCCTGCCAAACCACCGAGTGCTGCCTCGTTTTTATAGCACGGCCAGTTGAAACCGTTCAAAACCACAAGTTTACTGTGATTTTAATACCAGTTTATAAATCAGCCCAGACTTATCTGAAAATTAATTTTGAGTCAGTAGGCAAGTTGGTGAACTTAAATAAAACTTCAGACAAACACAGTTTTTGTTTTGAATTTCTAAACAAGGCCTTAAACTAAACAAATCCCATGCAGTTTCTGTTTTCACTGTGGACATCTCGCACAGCCCTAACTAGATGCAGATTTTTGGGTCCATCTTTATCCTGCAGGCTCCATAACAATCCTCCAGGATATATCCTGACTGATTCAGGAACTTCATCACTGTGACACACTGGCTTAGAGTGACATTGCTCCAAAACAGTAATATCAGCTTTGAACACCAAAAGGTGCCATTTCACCTGGCATTTTTCAGGCTATTCATTTAAATTATTTAAGTTATTAGTTTATATTATTAGTTACTTATGAGTACTTTAATAAATCAAAACTTTCCTGTCAACTTCTATAAAGTGAAAATGCAAGACCCAAACAGATGTGGGCATATACATGAGCATAACTCCACAGCCATCAGAACAGATACACGTTGTAAAACCTGAATCATGCTCTGATGTAGAAAACTTCTGAAATTGTACTGATCCCTTTCTTCAGCCTGGTCTCCTCTGTATTTATTTTACTTAAAAATCAGCCTGGCTCTACAACCTATGCAAACCCCATTCTGTGTTACTTCTGTGAAACTGTACAGCACTTGCATTATCCTGTACAAATAAAAAATGAGTTTAAAGGCCCTCAGCTTTTACCTGTAAGTGCCTCCCTGTTTTTCCACTGCAGAAGTGAGTAAGATAGCCAGTAAATAACTCCTTAGAAATGCTAAATTGAGTATTGCTCAATTTTGTTGATGATTCACTCTTGTTCTTCAATTAAGTGTATTGGGAAAAGATGACTTCCCAAAAGTTTGATTACTGGAATAAAGTAATTTTCAGAATTACCATTAAAAACCATTGAAGTATAATCTATGCACTGTAAATAATCCTGTTAAAGCAGCAGTGTCTGACAAAGAGCAGAATGTCCCCTCAAGCATCAGTACCTTTAGTGAATGTCTGTGGACCCTTCCGAGAGGAAGTAAGTTCACAGAGACATCTGAATTAACACAATTTCTCTGAAATACTGTGCAAGGCAAATATGTTTGGAAACACTTTCCAAAAATGGAACTATGTTTTCAGAAATGGTTTTGGATATATATTTTCTCTGAGTACTAGATCTATGTATTCTTAACTGCTACACAAAAAGAGTCTGCCAAGTATCGGCCTCAGGTATTTTCCTTTCCAGATCAAGCACAAGAGCAACTGGAATACGATTAAAAAAGAAGCCCATGTTATTGCTCCTGTGAGCATGAGAGTGATGTTTTTGTGAGTTAGAGCAAAAGAGGACATGCTGCAAGAGAAGCAGCCATCTCACAGGTGTGGAACATTTCATTTCAGCCTGGCCTTAGATTTTTAGCTGGCTTTGTGGAGAGCCCTGTCTGCCTCGTTTTCTCACTAATTCCCTCTTTTCACAGCTTTCTTGCTCTAGGTAAGGCTGGCTGTGGCTGAAGGAGCAGCCCAACGTCACTGTGAGGCTGCTCTCTGTACTCTTCAGAAGGTCCTGGGAGTTAGGGCAGATTCCTGGTCATTGGAGAAAGGCAAACCTTCTGCAAGGAGGATGGTGCGGGTCAATCAGCCTCACGTGAGTCCCTTCACAGAGCTGAAATCCTCACAGGAGCCACTTCCACACATGGGAAGGGGGTGACAGTAACTGGGAGCAGTCAGCATGGATTTATCCAGAGCAAAGGACAGCGACCAACCTCTCTGCCTTCTCTGCCACGGTGACCAGCCCTGTGGGCAGTGGGGAAGGCAATACACGTTGTATACCTTGGCTTTAGCAAGGCTTTGACACAGTCACAGCCCAGGACCAAAAGCAACAGCGTGTGTGTGCCAATACTGTGAGAAATAAAAGAGAGGAAAATGCTGTGGGACTCTTTTCATATGCAGCTATGAGATTTTATAGATTTTTTTTTTAGATTTGGGTGCATAAGTTATTCTCACACCCAGAGAGTGTGTACAGGCTACTAGTCAGCTGAAGTTACCAAAACTGCTTTGAAAAGAAAACCTATTTATAGGAAAGGAATTGATAAAAGCTTTCTTTGGTGGCACTAGAGCGAAATCAAACCATTATGTGTGGATATGAACTGCATGTGAAAGTATAACAAAATCTTGAAGAAATAACATTTATAACTGTTTTCTTATAAAACATTTTCAGGAAAAGGAATACTTACTCAAGGGGTGAAAATGCCAGATATTAGGTTGTTAAGAAAGTGAATACAGTAGGAAGACAGAAGCCATTAAAAGCTCAAAAATATATTCTCCGATGTTTTTAATGGCATAGAAAAGCTATCAATGGAATACAAAATAAAGTTAACAGAATTCAATTTCCCTGTTATAGGTGTGCCAAAACATACTTAGAAGCATACTTTGATGAAAACTTAAGGAAGAAATTAGACTTATTGCTCTGAATCCAGCAGAGACTACTGGTGCACCTTTTGAAGGGATCTCTCATCTACCACCTCCGAGCATGGGAACACACTGAAGTTTACTGATGGTATTTTGCAGTAAGGATAAAGAGTGGAGCAGTATCATGGACACAGAGCTGCTGGTGTAAGCTTGGAACTTAATAGATAGCAATGTAAATGTGGGAGTGAATAATTAACTTCTGTAGGAAAACCAGGACTGATTGGGGGGCCCTGCTGGGCCTTGGGGGGTTAGAGATGGTTATCAATATTTCTTTGCTTACACAGACGGAAAGTACACACACATGAGAAATTTGGCGAAAAAAAAATCACTTTGTTTCGGCTGCCATAACTGTTGAACTCAAAACTTTAAGCTGCGAAAAATGTGTATGAGAGACACTAATCACAACAATTAGCCTAAGAACAGCTTAGGAAGAAGACACCCTTCCTTTGATTTCTGATGGTAATTGCTGCACAAAATCATCAACCAAACCCACTCTGTGAGGCCTCGCAGCAACATTTTTGCAACAATGGGAATCATCAGAGACTGTAGTTAAAGCTGCAGGAAACCCAAGTGAAGCTGGATGCCAGTGAAAATGGCCAGGAAAATGAAAAGCTTCCAGTGCTCCTGGCTGCACAACCCCCCTGCTCCTCACTGCAGAACCAGGCTGCAAACCGCTTAGGTCAGTGGTGGAGAAAAGAGCTGCACAGACTGAAAAGGTTATTCTTTCAATTGCAGATGGATGATTTACAGCTGGAATAGAAACCTGGAAAAGATCTCGTGTCAGCAGACACTCTGTCTGAGTTTTCAATAAAAGAGGGGTAGTACGAACACCAGTCTGATGTTGTTCCTGTAAATAGGTTCAGGAAAATTCTCTGGGTCTCAGACAGGATGGGGTCTGTCACTGCAAGACACAGTAAGGCAAAAAGAAACCTTTGCAAAAGGTAATGCCCCAGGCAATGAGGGCTGGCTGCTGCTGAACAGAAACATATTCCTTTCTCCAGCTTTGGAGGAGAAATTTAGGTGGCAGATGGTACTGTACTCAGAGGTTCTAGATCACTGGTGTGTAACACTGCCACTTGGTCCTAATCCCTCCCTAGATTTCTCCCCCATTTTGTGCATTTAGACCTCAGTGGAGGAAAATAACTTATAAATGTGCTTAACTTTAAAGAGGTGATCAATGCCTGAAGACATCAATAGCAGGTAAGCACATAATTACTTACGTCTAAAATAAAGACGAGATTTGTACACTCTAAGTGCATTCCTAATAGGATTTCTTAAGGGAGATTTTTAATCTTGTTTTGCTCACCTGTAGAGAGTCTAGCACAAAGATTTCTGTAAAGGAAAAAATAAAAAGGCAGAAATGTTTCCTTGGCAGGGATGTTTCGAAAAGAAACAAGATTTTGATTTGCTTGGAACACAGTATATTTTAACATACACTGATTTCTTCAAACATTTGCAGAATCTGTATGAGGGGGCTGTCAAGCCAGCATAATCTATCTTTTGATTTTTTCAAGTGTAATATCTCTGCCTGGACTTCTGATTCAGCCACAGTAAAGAAGAAAGCTTTCTCCCCTTTCTGCAAGGTCTGTTTGATGCTGTTTCTTGATCTTGAATTAGTTGTTGACTCACATCAAATGCAAATCAAGTCCTTTTACAGGATGAATCATCTCTGCCCTTGGTTAAGGGGGTAAGAAGAGATGAGTGCATTTCTGGACAATGCTGATGACTGAGGGCTGGTGTGACTCATGCTTAGGAGGCCACTCTGCACTTTCAAGTCAACAACTGAGGAGACTAAGAAGCAACTTCAAACGGGGCTTTCAAAGGAGGAAGAAAGCAGGAACTGGGTTGAGCTCCACAGCAATGCACACAGCCACATCCTGAAGCCCTCACTGATGCAAGATTCCCAGTGACGTTACCTTTAAGGTTTCCAAGCACTCAGCTTAGAGTTCATGGTTTAACACTGACCATGAGTTAGCTGGGAGTTTCAAAGAGCCCAAAGTCCACTCAGCAGAGTTTTAAAATAATTATTTTTGGTCAGATTTTGTAACAAACAGGAACCAAGAGAGCTGTACGTTATTTTCCTCAAAAAACCACTTTCCTTCTCATATACACAGCATTGTCATGAAAACTGTGGGCATTAGTGAGGTTATGAGGAAGAGGATATGGACAGGGGCATATCCGTTTGCTGAAAACGAGGTGTGGAGGACAACTCTCAAACAAGTATCCAATAAACCATTTTCGTGTCCAGTCTAATTCTGCTCTATGTGGAAATTTATACTGAGTTAGAAAATTGTCTGTCCATGCAGCAAAGGATCTGTTTGCTTATGGGAAGGAGAGACAGAAATAACATACTACAGAATCAGTAGGCCGGGAGTGTACCCACTTTGCTGTTTACCAAAGACAGAAATAACCACTTCTTTGAAAAAGAGGTGATAAATACTTTGCATTCAGTTCACTAAAAATCGAGCGAGATTTTTGGCTATTCCCTTATGGACTGTTTTGGGGAAGTTTTTTTTTTTTTTTAAATTAAATATTGTTCATGCATTACTTTCCTACCTACCACACACGTTACTGCACATGAGCCCCTTTTGTGTTCAGGTACACCAGGCTTAATTGCAGAACTGAGACTGCTCTCTTTGGAGGACAAGGAATCAACACGTCTTATGTGTAGGAGCAAGACTCTGTCTTAATCCCATAATAATTTTCTAATTCCTTTCATATTCTTGTCACTGATGCTTAAGACAACAACTTGGCAAAAGGGCTTTAAAACAAAGTCAAGATATTGCTTAAAAGTTTAAAAGGAGCAAGGAAGAAGAGATTTACCTATTATTAGAGCAGCAATGAGAAAAATATTTTTACTTGAAAGAGTTAGGATGACTTAGTTAAGAAAATTTTGGATTAAAGAACAAACACAATGAGGATTACTTGGGAATTATGCCATGATACAAAGATGTCCCTATTTGTTTCCCACTCTGAGCAGACCTTCTGCCTCAGCCCAGCCTTTCTGGAACAGTTCTATGGTCATTCAGCATGGACAACACAGGCACCAAACCACCTGCCTGACTTACAACATTAATAAGCTTAAAACCTTCTGTCTGCCAGAAACGCTCCCGAAGGCAAGTCAGGCTCTCATAAGACACTGCTCCTTTAAACCAGCATTAGATTTCTGCCTTGCCAGACCTTCAGTAGCTGCAGCTTTCAGGTCTTGGCTAGCACTGAAACAGCAGATAGCCTCTAATTTGAAAATATTTGCATGAGTAACAATGTGTTTCATGTGAGTTCAGCCAGTTATGTCCCTGGTTAAGAGTATAAAGCCTCTGAAAAATGGTTGAGAGAAAACGTCCACAGAAGGGACTAGGATGCATTTGTGGTGGCTGTTCTTGTCTGTGTAAAGTGAAAACAGAAAATCAGGTTGCCCAGGTTTTCCATTTTAATATAACTTTCTAGTTGCCATCTGATGCCAAGCAGCTAATTACACACACGTGGTGTAACAGACAAGTAGTGAAAATTGAAGTCTTGTAGCACCCAACACTTGCAGAGATTGTAACATTTTCCAGTGAACAGAGCCATAAAGGTAAGACCCAAATTCCCACTTGCAAAGACACAGCAACAACTCCCACTACCCAGTAGTATCCCATGTACACCTCAGATCAGCTCTACTGGAACTGCTGCATACTCATCATTCATTTAGGTAAACTCATATATTGGGTTTTCTGCTTTAAATTAGATAAACTTCAGCTTTAAATTCCTCTTTTTAAAACATCAATTCAACTATCTTAACTTGTACATGAAAATGCTGAAGGATTAAACTCCCTGGTAATATTTAACTTTTTTTTAAATAAATAATGTTTTATCATATTTTATATAGCAGTGTTTTGTCTTTCCTCAACCAAAATGAGATTTTAAAAAAACTAAAGCTGTGCTAGCCCCCATTTTCAGCCATACCTTCTGCACCTTCCTTTATCTCACAGCTGGGCACAGACTCATCAAGGGCAGCTTGTGGGGTTTGCTGTCCCCTTGCTGCTTTGGCTCCCGAGCTGTTCCTGCCCGGCTCAGGGCATGGGATGGAGCTGGACATGTGGCACCTGCAAGCCCTCAGGAGCAGCCTCTGCCCTGCCCACATGGGTTGGACACCTCCACAACTCCTGGGCTTGCTGAAGGGCCCTGGTTGCTGCACACTCGGCATGTGTGACCCCAGCCTGCAGACACAACCACCAAACAGCACCCAGCTGCCCCCCTGCACACACGTATTTATCCAGGCCACCATGTGTAACCAATTAACAGAAAACAACATTGCATACCAACAGCCCTTGCTCACGTCCTTCCAGCCTAGATTTCACACTCATTCCCAGTGAGCTCCAGCTTGGTCCTGCACTAGTTTGCTCAGAGGTGCTGTCACTGCAGGCTGGGACCAGCATCCCATCTGGGGATCAGGCCAAAGGCACACACAGACACAGCAGGAAGAAGCAACAGTGCTCTAAAGGACTGGCAGTCTGAGCAAGAAGGAGAGGTGGGATGACAAACAGACAGCAAACAACACTCTGACAGGCTGAAGTAGTTTAGGAGCAGAAATCTCACTTACTTTCAACAGTGCTTTGGAAAACTGCATCCAGCATGACTTCTCCAAGATCGCATAGGAAGTCAGCAGGGAAGCTGAGACGAGTAGCAGTCCAGCATCCACAGGACCCCAAAGCTCCTCCAGGATGGCTGGAGGCAGACTTCGAACAGTATAGATAACCCAACTGTGAGATTAGATCCGAGTCGGGAAAGAAGTCAAATAGTCCAGCAGTGCTGCTGAAATCAAGGAACATGCACTGGCTCGCTCTAATGCTGGCCTCAGCTTCCAAACCACTGCAAAGAAAACCATGGCAGCAAGGCTTGCAGAAGAAAAGGGCTCACAGCCTCAGATACAGCTAGGAGGGAGGGAGGAAAGGACCCACAAACTCTGCAATCCTCCATACAAAACTGCACCAAGATGTAGGGCTAGCGACGTCCTCGTGGTGTGACGAACAACAGGCACTCCTGGCTCAGGACTTACTGCAGGCTAAGATGAGAGAACTGTGACTGGGAAAGAAAATTAATGTAACCAGGAGAAAGCAGAAAATGGAAGAAGGGCTAAGGGGGAGGGAACAAACCCAAGTCCCTAATTCCTCTCATGCAAGGAACAGAAAGTCACAAACTTAAGGAACAACCTTGAATTCTGGTTTGGGCTTTCTTTTTATGTGGGTATTTTCTTTCTTATAGTGTTTTTTTTATTCTAACATGATGCCAGCAACAACAAACCATATGCTGCAAGAGATGGCTGTCCAGGTAAGTAATGAGGTGGTAAAACAAGGGTTCCTAATGCCTCAGACCCCTGCCCTGCCAAGGGGTGGCCTGGCTCCAAGGTGCTGAAGGACAAATCAGTGTGGAGGCCAAGCAGTCCCAGCCTTCATCAGTCAGTGGGTTCAGCACAGTCCAACAAAACTATTAGGACTTCTGAAGACTTTCTCTAGACAACCCCAAAAGACCATGCAGGGGAAATGTTCATGCTGTGTTTGGA
Organism: Lophotriccus pileatus; assembly: GCA_035583135.1. Lineage (NCBI taxonomy): Eukaryota > Metazoa > Chordata > Aves > Passeriformes > Tyrannidae > Lophotriccus > Lophotriccus pileatus. Next base: position 65,258,938 of record JAWWES010000041.1, read on the forward strand.
GAAGCAACCAGAGCAGCTGCCAAGCCCCAGTCCCTGCCCAGGCACACCCCATGTCTCACGTGCACAGCCCCACGCTGGGGCTCCAGGACAAAGGGGACCCTGCACACCTGAGGAGAGGAGGGGTTGTTATGCTGCCAGGTCTGACTGGAAGGGCTCCCTGCAGGCAGTGCACCAGTGGTGTATTGCACTCACAGCTGCTGGAGCCACTAAGAGCTCTGTGGGCACGGCCATGGCAGCACTGCAGGAGGGGAGGACACGTCAAACTCCATGCCACCACCACAGATCATCGCTTTATCTTTAACCTTTACCTCCTCAATGAATCCACAGACCCTCAGTGAACTCCTGCTCGGAGCACAGTGTATCAGACTCTCAACAAAAGAAAAAAAAAGGCACAATTTAGATGCTTACCTCAGGGAATAAGCACAAATAAATTTCCAAAGCAGCTTGTTGCATGACAAAGTTGACTCAGAAGCTGAATTTTGTGAAGTGATGCTCTCTTTGCCTGGTGACACTGGGCACAGGGAATTTAGCAGGCATGGCTATGTGTTGGTGGTTTTAGGAAAAGGGAATGGATGACAGATACATAAATGTGGAGACTGCCCTGAGCAGACAAGGCAGAGTTTTTAGAAAATGGAGCGAGGCAATGCAGACCTCCTCTGGTGATGGTAGTGTGCACCTTACCCTGGAAATTGTAGCTGCACACACACCCTCTCCCCAATACATAGCCTTGCACCACAGAATATTTGTGACTTGTACCACCAACTTCTCTTCCCCGTATGGAAGGTTCAAGTAGTTGTGTTATCCACTCCACTAAGCTCCACGGAAACACTTGGAAGACTAATGCTTTTCTGAAATGATCCTGTTACAAAGATTCACCACTGGCAATTTCATTCAACTATATTTTAAAGCATGTTAATGTTAGTCCTAATGCCTCTTGCTCATGCAGCTGCCAACTCTGTGATGGCAATGCTCAATGGAAAACATACTTTTCTGTTAAATAATGGCAGGTATGTTTCCTTGAAAAATCCAATCCTGCCGTTTGGTTTTGCTTCACACATGCCAACTCTCAGAAACAGACTCTGGGGGACAACTCTTGAACCTTGCTGTGGGAAAAACAAGTCTCTTTTGCTGAGGGCTGTTTGGAGCGTAGGGGAAGTGAATGTGAAGCAGCACGCAATCAAAAGGGAAGATAATTCAAAATAAGGGAGCATTTAAAAATCCTTTCTTTGGCTAACACTGGCAGTAAATGTCTCACTTGAAATATTGCAAGGAAATTCAGCTTGCCTGCATGGGACAGCTATGGCAGAGGAGGAAGCTAAACCCAGTAATTAACAGTGAGATTTTAGCTCTGACAATGTAAAGCGTAGCACAGCACAAGGAACTTTGTAATATTTCGCATTTTTCTGGGGCAGAGTTTAAAATAGCGCAGGGGGCTTGGGCGAGAGTTAATCATTCAGCAGCAGCTCCCAGCCAGGATGCCCTGCCCCTGTTTCGGAAAAGGGCTCTCTGTGGGCACTCAGGCCTATGCGCGTAGATCATGTTTTGCAAAATTGGTGCCTGATGTCCTGGCTGAAACAATTCAGCCTTATTGCTTATGCAAAGAGCAGTCTGCGGTAGATACAACAGAAGCACAAGGGGAGGGATAGAGGACCTGCCTGACCGTTCAACCATGAGGGTGTGCTGAAGGATTTCTCTCCGGGGCTCCGCGGCGCAGCCCCGCAGGCCGACGGGAGCCCGGCCACTGTGCACACCGGGCAGTGAAGTCATTCAGTAGTCTGATTAAAATAACATCTTCTAATTCCCTTTTTGTTGTAATTTACAGCCTCTCTCCTTTGGCTGAACCTGCCAGCCATCCTGGATGTGAACAAAGAGAATGAGCTAAAGTTGCCAATTCTGGGGCCTGGTGTGAGAGGAGGCCTTTGTTTCCAGAGGTTGTATTTACTCTGGAGACAGTTCATCAAAGCTCCGCAGAGCATTGTAATTCTTCTGTTCCTTTTCTACGGGTATGAACTCAGTGTCTGATCCCTGCGACCGTCTCTCCAATCCCCTCACTAAGCTCACTCCAGTGTAACTCACACCAGGGCCGCTTAAGAAAGATCCAAGCTTTTTCAAAATGGCTTTAGGTAATTAAATTACATCACTTGTGTGGTTGTATTTCACATTAGCACCATGGACACCAGCTAACACAGCTGACACGAGTATCAGGACTATTTCATCAGGAGGACATTTAACACTCACAGCCCAAAAGGGGATTTGGATGGAGCCAGTTCCATTGGGAAGTGAACATTTGGGACAATATGGCAAACTTGTCAGATGGCTAATGTAAAATCAAGGGACAATCCATAAAAAGACACACAAAACAGCCAGGTGGTAAAGGTATGTGTCATGTATCTTCTGGTGCTCTCAATTCACTATTAACCCTCCTCTAATAATCCACATTGCCTTGGACCATTAAGTTGCACATATAGAATTAATGCCTGATAAGTAATTTGTTTTTCATTTAAAAATCACATAGAAAACTCTCTGAAGTCCTCTGGAGACACTCATACACACTTTTTTTTTTTTCAGATACAGCTGAACAAAATAGCAAATTATTTCAAATAACCAGGTTCTTGACTTGATTTTACATGAAGTCTGGAGACTATGATGAAAGACTCTAAGGCAAAGCAAAACTACACTGGATCAACTCATGCTACTGAGACTCTGACAAATCTCATAGTAGCTTTGTTATAAAGCACAGCTTTCTCTTTTCAGCATAGAATTATATAGGGAAGAAACTGTCTTGATAAAAGAAATTGTGTCCTGCTTAACATGCAAATATTATAAACCTCTTTTTAAATACAAATACTTAAATAAACAGATTCACAAAGCCAGTAAAAGTTTTTTAACATGGACGTGGATGCAGTTATCCTAGATAAACATTAACTATGGAGATCATTCACTTATTTTTAAACTGCTATTTATTTTTTAAATGGTTCCATTACACCAATGCAAACAAAGCACGCCAGAAACAGAGTGCTCTGAGACCAGTCCCCTGAGCACTGCCTGCGTGCATAAATCCAGCCCAGAATATGCCCTATGGACAGCAAACTCCAAATAATTTCAGCCTATCTCCTTGGAGAGAATGCTGCTGTATCTAGGATCAGTTCTGGGTGGTCTCCAGTTGCACTGGAGAGACTGCTTTAATGCAGACAATTTAACATTGCAAAGTATTTTGGGGTCTTTGGGGAGCGATGGCAGTGAGAAAACTGTGGTATTTAACACAGTTCCTTCACCCTCTCTGTGAGATGAGCCTCACCAACACCTGCCTACATTGCCTTTGGTTTGTTTGGACTGAACTTCAGCCAAATAATTCCTGTGTCAGCCACATGCTGAGGCTGGGAAAGGTGCACCATATGCCAATCCACCGAGTCTGGTGGACAAGGCTTAGACTAGGACAGGGAGCTATGGATTTGCCCCGAGCTCACTCACTTAGCTTTGATAGTCTCTCAGCACCATTTTGTCCAAATACCTGCACCCATGGGCAGGCTGGGGCTTCCTGTGTGCTACAGTACAAACCCAAACAGCAGCAGCAGAGCACCAAGGGGCTGTGCCATGAGCTCCTGATCCCACGGTGCCCACACACCAAAGCACGGGAGCAGCTCAGAAGCTGGTTTGCTCCCTTTCCCACCAGGAAAGCACCAGGGTAGCACAGCTATGCTCCAGGCTGTGGCCTGCTGGGAATTGCCTCAGCACAGGGCATTTGCTCCTTGACTTCTGAGCAGTGGAGACCATGAGGTGATGATATACAATATCTGTTCTGCTTTCCCACTATCGTGTTTCAATGAAAATCACTGCAATAGATACCACAGAAGCACAATCTGTGCTCAGAAACAGCAGGAAAAGTGATCTGTGATACAAGCTTTGTGTGAAAGTGTAGTCTACTACACAAATGAAATCAAGTTTCTGACAGACAGAGGAGGAGAGCAATACAACCCCAGCCCACAAACCAGGGCATTCAGATGCATTAACAAAAGATCAGGGCCAGTCATACAAACGTACTTGAACACAAAGCCCTTTTGTGGCATCAGAAGATGATTGTGATCTAATAAGTCCAGCTCAATATCCACCTGAAGCACTTTCAGTTTGCTTCTGTGCTTCCTCACTTTTGCTTTCTAGCATTAGGTCCACATCAGCATCTGAAAGAAAGCTGCTTCTGCTGAACCCCACAAATTGTCACCCCGTGCTCTTTATTCACACTGTGCCAGTACAAGCAACGCCAGTAAAGTCACAGAGGTGATTCCAAGCCACAAACAGTTACATGGGGGCTCCTTTCCTTTGCAAAGTGTTGCTCTTTGAAGTGGCAGTGTTTTGACTTACTCTGTCTTTGTTAGAAGCTAAGATTGTGCCACTGAACATCTGTGGGGAAATCTGTCCCCTACTGAATGGCAAAACTCCCAGCAACTTCAGCAAGGCCAGGAACAGATATCATCCCCTGTGTCTATAGCAACTCTGAGGCATAAATTGCATCCCTGGGACCATACAAGTCAGAAAGCAATGGGTGGTAATCATAATGAAGCTGTTTTTCCCAGGATTCTTAGAAAACAGAAGACAAATAAATAAAAATCCAGAATATTTTAACATTTCATTTCCCCAATCCCTCTTCATAAGCAGCTACAAGTCCTCAGACTTTCCCACTGCCAGTGGTCAATGATATCACTCACAGTGATTTTTCTACACCCTTCATTCGCTGGCCTTTCCTAGGGCTGTTACAGTTTCCTGTGGGCTTTGGTGTCATTTGTGTTTTTCTTGGCCATAAGCTGACCCGAAAATATGAGGCTATTTCAGGCAAGAGTATCAGAAAACAAAATAAAGTATGCTTTTTCAACCTCTATGGCCACGCCCCTATGCCTCCTGCTATTCTACCCACTTAGCATTTTTTAAAGCACACCATTTATTCATTATTTATTTGCAAGTTTGACTGAGACTGCAGGAATACATGAGGCAACCGGAATATAAATACAGAGGCTGCAATCTGGCAGTAGAAATCCTGTTCATTTGATGACCTGGCTGAAGGGATCGAGGGAACCCTCACTCAGTTCACAGGCAACACCAAATTGGGTGGGAGTGTGGATGTGCTGGAGGGCAGGAAAGCTCAGCGGAGGGGCATGGACAGGCTGGAAGGAGGTTTGTAGCAAGGTAGGGGATGGTCTCTTTGTCCAGGCAACAAGCGACAGAACAAGAGGAAATGGCCTCAAGTTGCACCAGGGGAGGTTTAGCTAGGATATCGGGAAAATTTTCTTCTGATACCTGGAAGAGTTATCAAACATTGGAATGTGCTGCCCAGGGAAGTGGCATCACTGTCCCTGGAAGTGTTCCAAAAATGTGTAGGCATGGCACTTAGGGACATAGTCTACTGGTGGAGTTGGCAGCGCTGGGTTAATGGTTGGAGTTGATGATTTTAGAGGTCTTTTCCAACCTAAATGATTCCATGATTCTATAAATTCTTGCAAAAAGCCACTTACAGAAGCTGTGCCATGACTGGCTCCTTGGTTTCTCCCGTCATCCAAACCAGGTCTCCTTAAGCCACAGCAGCATGGAAAAGCAGCCCTCAGCCTTGCTGACCAGCAGCACCTTCCAGCACTGCTTGGGTGTTCCTCTGGGAGTTTCCTCCACGTGGCTTTCCCCCTGAGCAGGCTCTGATGGGATGGCAGGATTAGGGGATACCACAATACATACAAAGGCTGCACTTCCAGCCTCCCCTTTCTACTCAGGAAACCTTCCAAGCTTGCCATAGTACAAATTGGCAGAGTATTTTAACAGATTGCCTATATCTATGTGGACAGCCAAACATATAATTGAAGGAATATGCTAATATTCAATTAGTCATATTTTTCAACTGGTACAAGTCTAACACTGTAATCATGACATTACAGAACACTTGCATGGTTTGATGTGGTCTTTTTATAATAATATACAAGGCAATGGCATCATTTTGTCCAACTGAAAATCTACATGGTGGCACTGAATCTAAGTTTTTCCAGTTGCTAAAATGAATCTCACCGTTCAACAAGAAGAGATGAAAAAGCCCTGAAGTGAATAGTGTTTCTAATTTACTGAAAGGTGCACATAAAAGAAAACAACCTCCCACCCAGAAACCTGTAGATTTACCCTTGCATATTAAGGTGCAGTCATGAATTACTCGAGATAAAACTATTGTTATTGTGAGTGATGCTACTCAATGCTGCATTCCTTCTTACTGAAGAAATGCACAGGCAGAACTACAGACCAGTCTAACTGCTGAAAATCTACTTTGAAATAAATGAAGTGACTGAAGAAGATGGGAAACAATTTTACCAGTGGGATGTAGTAAGTGCAAACTGTGAAGCATTCGGAATTTTCTGCCATATTCTGACAGATTTGTAGCAGAAGGTGTTTATGCTCTGATCCAGCAAAGCAGGTGGGCACAAAAACAACCCTCTGAAGCAACAGAGCTCACCTGAGTCATCATTACCCAGGGTAAAGGTGGGAGGGAGTTGGAGGGTATCCACAACCTGGGTGATTCCTGGAGAATTTTAATCCAATCATGGCCTTGGAAAACGTCCAGTCCGTGGTTGTAACAGTCTATCTAAGCGTGTTCCATGACCAGAAAACTTGTGAAAGAGCCGTCTGGACAAGGCCAGGGAGACAAAAGTCCCCCCTCAGAGCCAAATCAGATGTACAGTGGGTATTTGGTGGCCTTTCAGCTCCACAGCCACTCATCAGAGAGGCACAGGCAGATGGTTCTTCTTGCTGTTGCTCTTATTGATCTGGCTTCTGTTCCCTACTCCTACAAGGCAGCAGAGGCATCAAAGAAGGCTTAACATTGGACCTCACCTCTCATTCAAGTCACCTCTCCCCTGAAGAGCCCACCCGCTCCTAAGTTCCTGATCTCCCCTGTAAAACCAGCCAACACCCCTCAAGTGTTCCGCACCACAGTGGGTCATTTCTGTCTTGTCAGTGCTCACCTTCCACATGGGGCTTTGTCTGAAGACAGCAGGAGACTGGGGACACACCCCACTGCCTTTAGACTCTCATTGCAACACATAATTATCCTTCATTTAATCATTTCCTTCAAGTGCTCCAGTGACTCATTATAAAATCAGTGATACTCACCCACATGAATACAAGCTCACAGGGCTTCACACAAAAACATGCAAAGATTTTTATCTCTGCTTTTCATCTGCAGCTGACTTCTCTCCAGCCTTGCTATGGCTGCTTTGATCTCACTCTGGCCAGCTTCCATGCCATCTTTCACTTCTTTTGGGAAAGACTGTATCGTGTCATCATCAGAGTGGTTTTATGCCAAGCTCCTTCTGTTCAGAGATGAAATTTCCCAAAGTGGTACCTACTTCTCCTTTCCCAGACTCTTACTTGAGCACTTTGGTAATTGGTTTTGGTTTTCAAAGATTTGGAGCATAAGGCATCTTCTGACAGGAGGTATCAGGTGCAGCTTTATGGAAAACAGAGATCTTGTTTTCATGTTCCTAAATAGCAACTTAGAATTACAGGTTTCCATTTGTGGGCTCAAAGATCCTGACAGGAATGCCTATCCACTGGATTATAATTCCACATCATTTGGCAGCGATGGCTCAAGTTGTCATGAACAGTTTAAATCTCCACCAGTCACATAATTTGCTCACTGGAAGTAAGGAGCTGGGTAAAACCAGATGGTGCAGGATCAGAATGTTAAGAGGTGTCCACATGGCACATGGGTCTAATAGACAGAGGTACAAGACCTCTAAATGGTACCAGAAGTAGGTGAGTGTCACATCACAGTTCCATAACTTCAGTCCCTTTCTAACAGCAGCATACTGCCATGGGATGGGATTCCAAACTTCCATCCATCTAATATATGTGTGTTCCACCATCATAATGATCTATTTTAAAATGTTTCATGTAACCTTAACTCTGTGAGACATTAACTTTTAGATTTAGCCTGGACTGTTACCCTGGCTATGGAACAAACCTCATTGCTCTTCTGGATTGACAGTTCTCCAGCCCCTAAACCCAATGGCACTCTGCAGATTTACTTGTATCAACCTCTGAGGTGGCTAAATCTTCTCAGGCATTATTTAGCTGCAATTTGCTTTATGGATATTTAGGAAAAAGCACTTCAGCCCAAGGGAAAATAAAACAAAATAAATAAACTGGGCTCCTCTCCATCAGGCCCCTTAACACTGGTGCGTGTGCAACACACAGTAACAGTCAAAGCTTAAAAAAAGGGCTGACAGCCTCTTATCTTCCTCTTTTTATTCTATTCTTGTCACTCGGACCTGGACTGGGTTGGATGGACTAGACATAACAACCTGACAGAGGCTGCCCATGAAAAGTGGAAACTGCAAACATCCCCACAGATTTACCCTTTGGAGTACCCCTTGTCATCATCTATGATGGAGACTGTAAGTTGTTAGGAAGCTGCATTAGGCTGATCAGATTTCCCTCACATCCCTACCCCTCTCCTTGTTACTCTAAGGTAGCTATAGCCCATTCACTAAAAAACTGGAGGAAAATTTAATCTTGATCACTGCCTGCCAACAAAAACCTGTAGGCTGACTGGTACAAGTTTAGGACATTTCCCATATGTCTACTCAAATTAAGTGGCAAAAGGTGTCCTACAAGCTGTAGCTTTTTTTGATGGGATTTCAAACCATATTTTATTTCCTCTCAAGGAAAGCATATTTACTCTTTACTCTTTAGTTTTAAAAGAGCCACTGCTCTTCCCTGTTCTAGCAGTAGGTGAGAGGTGTGCTAGCATGACATCTCTGTGATATGGGATAACACCTTCTCCTGTGGGACACTTATATACTAAGAAGTGTCCTTCAAAGTTGCACCTTCTGCCCGTGTCAGAAAACAACGGTGGTGTTACACATCACACTATGAGGGACAGTCTCTACGCCTCCAGTTTCCCACAGCCACGCCCTGTGTTAATCCAGGGCAACATCATGTTACTCCAATCACTGGAAAGCTTCACAGGAGTCAGGGCAAAAAAAATCACCAGTGTTAAGTGAAAACAATTGTGAACCAAAGTTGCGCTGCAGCATGAAGATGTTCCAGATGGATTGTAAGGACCACAAGTGCAGAATGTCAGTGGCATTGGAAGCCTCTGCTGAGTCTGATTTGTAGATTTTTCTTCCTTTCCCTCCCCCACGTTGGTGTCCTTCACCCCCACCTTATTTCCATCATGTCCCTTTAACAGTGTTCTCAAAGATCCCCATGTGAATTTGGTTCCTTTGGAATGGAGCCCTGCACATAAAATTATCTGAAGCAATCTTCCTTTTATTCTAATACTGACATTCATAATCCTCTAAGGACTTAGAAGAAAAAGAAGGAATAATATCAATTATGGGAAAAAGGCTTTCATAAACTGTTTGATCTGTTTTGATCTGTTAAAGTAAAATTTAAAAAAAGCCGCCATCATTTGCACAACATTTCCCAGGCTAATCCCCAGTATAATTCAAATGACATGGTTTAGCATATAGAAAATAATAGAAATTCTTTCTACAGAACAAAATCACAAGGTTTTGTTTATTTAAAATAATTGCAGCTGTGGGACAAAGAACTTTTGCTGCATCAAACCGTCTTCATTAAGATATTACATAAAATTGCTTTTTCTCTTCATTCTTTTTAGAAGAGAAAGGTGATGACAAAGAAAAAGAAGTCCAGCAAATCTCAGTTATTGGCTATTTCAGCTCTTTGGAAGACACAGGGCCACCTGTACTCCCTCCAAGGGCACAGGAAGGGACAAAAAGCCTTGCAAAAGTCAGAGGAGAACATCCTCCTCCCCCCAGACAAGGGTATTAATAGCCCTGTGGGAGCTGTTAACCCCTGTCTGCTGCCAACAGGCCTGGTTTGTGCTGACAGATGATGTTCTGACTCCCCAACTCCCCAGCTGTGCCCTCAGACCTGGGAAGATGCTCAGTGTGTGGTAGGCATGATATCCCAACATTTAAGACATCTGCAATTAAACATAAATATTGGCTCTAGACTGCCACTTGAAAACACAAGCATTTTAGGAATAAAGCTAAAAAATTTGGTTCCTCTCCCCACTTCTAGGTCTGCTTTCACTCCGTATCAACATAAAACCATCATACTTGCAACTGCACTTACAGGTTAATATTTGGGAGGATTTAGCTTAAGTCCCTGCATTGTTCCAATTTCTATATTCCTCCATGTTCACTGAAAGTATTTGTCAAACAAATAAACAAAATATTCAAGTCTTTTCCCACTTCCCTGAGGAACAAATTAGGAGAGTCACGAGCTCTGGTAGCCATATGCTTTTTCAAGCTGGGACAGCTCTAGGAATTATGAATCTCAATTATATTTTTATGCCATGGTTTTCTTGGTCCAAGTGAAGAGCAGAGCCCTGATCCATGCTCTGGGCACCTGCAGTTGGAGTCAGAGACGGGATTAGGATTCACACTGCTCCAGTTCTTGCTCGTGCTGCTCCTCTGCATGAAAGAACAACTGTCTTAGAATTGTGCACTTGCTGTCAGACTGGATACATTCCCAAAGCTCCCGGACCCTCCACGCCTCCCTCTCTGCCTCACCTGACAGACCCTTCAAGCCCAACTTCGAAAACTTGTGTGCAGTTTTAGGGATGCTGAAAAGAGATGGGGCTATTTTTCTTTTCTTTCACTGCTGGACCAAACTTGTCCAGCTTTATTTTTTCTGTCCTTCTGTAATTCCCAAAACAATATCCTGGTCTTTTGCCACATCTACTTCCAGTAGAAAGTCAGAGTTTCCAAGGCACACACAAATTGAAAAGTGTGGGAGCAACATTAACAGTATCTTTCCCAAAGTTCATGTAAAGTATCAACAGAACAACCAGTGGCTGAGGTGAAGGTAAGAGGGATGCATTCACTTTTCATTAACAGATTTCAAAATAGTTCATATTTGAGGGAGTATTGTTACTATAACTCTTAAATCACATAGAAACACCACCTGTCACATTAACGTTCTCCAATAAATCATTATAAAGTGCTTTCCTATATCCAGGTGAACACAGACTGAATAGATGACAGACAAACCAGGAAAATTAATTGGCATTAACCTGTTTTTATGGAGTTGCCTTGATATATCTCACAGTGTTTGGTGCTTACAAATTTTACAGCCACTACGAATAAGGGCTTGTAACTTTTAAAGGAAAATGTGTTTCTGAACCAGATGGCTGCAAAAAATAGCTAGAAAGTGTAACCAGTGTTTGTGTCCAAGATTCAACCCTCCCAGTTTCAACACTTTGCATTTTATATTTTTAATCCAATCACCTTATTATTGGACTCATGACTTCTCAACACGGAAGATTCCACAGAGGACTCCCAAAGCTACTTGACTGTGGAATTTCTTCCGTGTCTTTCTGCTGCTTCATTGCTGTGGAGTACCCAGAAAACTCCGTCTGCCTTTGTGCTGCTGTGTCCCACACAGGCCAGTATGAACCACAGATACTGTCAGACTTTGCTTTTTTCTCTAGCTTTAGCAAATGCACCAACCTTAGAAGCACAACTTAGAGGCCCTTAGAGCACACTGCTCCACTATTAATTTCATCTAGGAATGCTCTCCAGTCAGCTGGTTTCTAACTCCTTACACCAAAAAACTCTCAAACCTTCAGACAATTTAAAATGCTGATTTCTGTAAGATTTGGGAGGTCAACAGCATAGGGAACATAAGCAAGAGGAACTGTCCCCATCAAAGGCAAACAGATGTTGCTATAACCTTTAAGAAAACCCCTGCTCTTGGAAGTGTTATAGTAAATATGTAAATATGCTTTGAAATTGAATATCCTTCCTGAAGTGGAAGCCCTGGAGTACAAGGACTCTTTGAGAGCATGTTTTGGTTTCATGGGATTGTACATACACAACCCAGAGCTGTGCCCGGCAAGGCCAGGAGCCACTGCTGCCGTCCCCTCTGGCTGGTAGAACTGTGCCAGGGAGAGGAGCAGATAAGGAACATGTGTCCCCTGGGAAAGCAGACACAGGCCTCTCACCAGGCACCACGAGTCTATCACCCCAACATACCAGAGGTGGAGAGTTTCTGCCATGATATAAAACCATCTCATATATTTTTCATGTCCCTTCCCACCTCTTTCATGTGGAGTTCCCTCACCTCACAGAGCTTTTCACTGGTCTGTTCATTAAGCTTCTGCTTCCAGCAATAAAAGGTCTCAGAGCTGTCAGAAGCTGCATCGCCATAAATTACATCTGCACTGTTAGAAATCAGCTGCACTTTCGTTGTTTACTCTGAAAGAGAAATGAAAGTCCAGCCCCCTCATCATCCCCACAGCCTCTGCTGGACCCGCTCCAGGAGCTCCATGTCCCTCCTGTCCTGAAGAGCCCAGAGCTGGACCCAGCACTGCAGATGTGCCTCCCCAGGGCTGAGCAGAGGGGCAGGATCCCCTTCCTGACCTGCTGCCAATGACCTTGATGCCCCACAGGACCCCACTGGCCTCCTTGGCCTCAGGGCACGCTGCTGCTCAGGGACAGCTGGACGTCCTCCAGAACCCCCAGATCCTTCTCAAACATTTTCTCTTCTCAGAGGTCTTCCCTCAGTGGGAAAACCAGCCCACCCATACACTGAAGAGGATTGGGAAGCAGGAGCACCCGTTGGACTTTGTCCTCAGGAAACTGTTTTTAATTGTGGAACATGAGTTGGTGCTGCTACAGTGAGCTATGTCTCAGCTGTGGTGCAGGAAAGGACATTCCTGGGCCAGGAGAAAAGCAGAACAAACCCAGAGGGTTTGGGGGATTCAGCAAGAGCAGAAACACAGGCACCTCATGGAAGAGACTGCATGGTGCTGGGTACAGAAGCTGCTCTCCAAGGGGAAGGCACAGGATGATGATAAGGTGTTTTCTGGAGGCCAGTGCCCTGACCTTAAAAACTCTTCAAGGGTGATATTTTGCCCTCACAAGCAGCCAGTGTGAACAGTGGGTAGCTCACGATCAGCTTGAATGACTGAAACCAAATCACGTTACAAAGCATTTCATCTTCTGCACAATTCATGTCTCATAAATTAGAGGCAGGGGATTCATAAGCCACCCATTGCTCGTGAAGTATCTTCCACAAATATTCCCTTGGACCATCTTGAGGGTCCAATAGAGCGCTCTCTCTATTCTGTAACACCTTCAGAAAGCTACAAACTGCATCTGGAGAGAGTTCATATGCAGAAAACCCCAACAACCCTTTGCTTTAGGGGTGTAACCCCAACATTTCAAAGGGTTTTCTCCTCTGAGGGGCTGCCAAAACCTCCTCTGTTCCCAGTCAGACTGTGTGGATCACAGAGTCACATAGCAATGCCCACAGCTGCAGGACCAAGGGGGAGGGCTGGGCTGAGATGTGACCCCTGAGCAGCGTGGGGAGGCTCCTGCAAGGTCCCACCGTGGCTCCTGCCCTGGTGTCTGTCCCACATTGGGGCTGGGCTGGAGCATGGGCAGGCAAGTCCTGAGGAGGAGTCAGGGGAAGCAGCTGCAATAAAAACACGAGGAAGAAACAGCTACTGCTTGGTTTTGCTTTGGGACAAAACAGAAGCAAGATGGGAAACACCTGATTGACCTAATCATGCTTCTAGTTTTCATTATGGAAAGACAGGGCACACTGACAGTGCTGGAAAATCCACTGAAACTCCAGCCTCATCCTTTATTTTTCCCTTTCCTGCACTCATAGAGGGGCTGGAAGTTGATCATGGGGGAGGGTCCTCATCCACACCGTACTGATTTGCAAAGGCAGTCATTCAAAAATAATATTCTGGGTCAAGTTCCTGGAGAGGGATGTTGGGGTTTTGTGGTGGGGAAAAGCTGGCAACCTTGACTGTAAAAATCTTCCTTCACCCCTTACACATTTATTGGCTTGTTTTCACACCTTGCCCTCTTTGAAGGATTATATGCAGTAACACGATGCTGTTTGGAGCTTTCAGACTTTTCAAAGGTGCATTCAAGCCTGAAGCAAACCCTTGCACCCCAGAAAGTATCCTCCCCCTCAAAGTTGGATCTGCACTGATTGCCTTCCTAAACTTTCCCTGCCTTTCTGCGTGTGAAAGAACTGTGCCACTTCTGTGTGTTCTAACACATCCTTCTTAACTCAACAAAATTGCCATATCTAAAGCTTTAACTGCCATGTGTCCTGTGCAGACATACGAAGCATATTTCTCCTTTATTCATATTTTATTGGAAGCCTTACAAAGCACACAGACCAGATGCCAGTACATCAAATTCATCATGCCGAGCCTTGATTATCCAGCCCCCGAAGCCCCAGCACTGCCATACAATCCTTCCTTTCAGGAAATAAAAGCCCCAGACCAGTTTTCCCACAGGACCACTTGTGGGTAGGAGCTGAAGCCCTTATTACCGGAGGTTCCTTGGATACGATTTAAGGTTTGAAAGTCCCTCAGATGGCTGTTCACTCATCATAATGTGCCTCTCAAAGGCCAGGCTTGAGCTCAAAGCTGGTACACCCATCCCAAACCAGGGAAGCACTCAGCCAAATATCTACTTCCAGCTTAGTTGCAGCAGCCTTCTCTTTTTCTCTGAGTAGGAATGCAGCAGATGAGGAGGGATATAAGCATACAGAGAGGGCAACATCCCAAATATCCACTATCAGAAGCTGCTACTATGTGTGAGGAAACTTCATGGTAGTCACAGCGAAACGGGGCTGTCCCCTGAACCAAATCCACTTGGCAAAAAGGAGATAAAAAAGGTTCCCTGAGAGCTTGATATGCTATGCCATGACAAAATACCAATTAAAACTGAATGAATAGGGCGAGATTATCACTGGCCTGACATTTCCTCCTATAGTTTGTGGTGTAAATCAAAGCATGACACACTCCGGAATTTCAGATTTATTTACATGTGTTTGGGCTGACCATGTTTACTCACTCAGGGTTTCCACTCCACCACTTGTTAATGCACTTGGCATGGTCTCATGTAAATACATCTAGGATTTCAAAGGAGGGTCATTCTCTGTTCCCCCCTCCATGCAGGGGGAACATGCCAGAAGTATGCTGAGGATATGGAATGAGATCACTCCAGCTCAGTCATTGTGGGTGGGTAACGATGAGGTTCCCTCTGGTGTGTGCCAATGTATTCCAAACCCTCATTATAGCCATGATATATTCACAGGAACACAACAAACCCATCTTTGAAACTGTGCCTCGATTTTCAGTCTACTTGCTGCTTTATGGCCGCCACTCCTGCAGTGCTTTTCTGCTGATGTAATGCTAAACGGCAGCAAACAGGGGGAAAAAGGCAGGGGGTTGTGAATGGAGGAGGAATGGATATAAGGGAATGCAAGAAAAGGAGAGTGGAGGACAAGGATGGAAACCCAGGGGTCCAGCACACATCTGAGGGTGCAACTTCAGACCAGTTCTAACCCCTGTTGGAAAATAACTGTGACGAGTCAGCTGTGTGTGGAAATCCCAACACTCCCATATGTGGCCAAGCCAGAGGGAGACTGTACTCAGGTCACATTCACCGCACTCAGAGTCACACCCTGTCAAGTCCGGGCTCCTTTTTTATTATTTAGAACTTGGCAGGTAAAGCAAAGCTTCTTAAAACCCAGCCAAGCACTGGAAGTTGCAAAAATTTCAGGGTTTTTTTTGTCAAAAAAGCATTCAGAGCTACACAAGAGAGAAGATGCCTCTCTCAGCCATAAAACCCCTGCAACGATTCCCTTCCTCTGTGAGTCCAAGGAATTGCCCTGGTCCTTGCAGAGGCAATGCCCTGCAGTGCATAAACATCAGTTCTGGTCCCAGCTGACATGGAGCTTTTTTTTGATATTTATTCTGTGCTGTTGTGGGAATAAAGTCTATGTTGGTCCTTGGCTTTATTTTTTAGACTTTATGGTAAAGAGTTTTGAATTTATTTTACTTAGAATAGAATTTTCTTTCTTTTAAATACATCTGGCTAGTTGGCATAAAATATAACTATAGCTGGCTCAATCCCTAGAGTTTAAAGGAATATTTCAGGTCACAGGGGATTTAGCTCAAAATCTATTTCAGGATTATGCACTCGAGGATTAAGGCAAAATAAAATCCATGCAACACTTACTATTCTATATTTAAAATCTAGAACTGCTTTGAAAAACCCAGCCAGAAAAAATACATTTCTTTAACTTGTAAAAGATTATTGTTAATCTTTCAAGTTTTAATGGTGAAGTTATCTTTCTGGAAACTGTACATACCCGTGAAATGCCTGTTTGCATGAAACGACAGGCTTTCTTGAAGTCACACTTCAAGTGGGTTTTTTTGTTTGTTTTTTATTTCTTTTGAGGGATGTACCACGTTGATAGCCCTAACTCTTCTTCTGCACTTAGGATGGGATTTCTGAAAGCACTTATTATTGCATCTAACTCTAACCCAGCTCCATCCCAATGGTGGCTTAAATGGGAGCAGAATTATGTCATCTTAGAAGACTTTTGAAAATCCCCAATTCATCCCTACTATTACCTCCTTTAGACCATGATAACTCATTTTTGCAGGATACTGAACCAACACACTTAAGAACACTGTTTTTCATGGCTCGAGAGGAATGTAAGGTGGAACTTTACCATCTGGGTTTCTAAAAGCCCAAAAACACTGGGCTTTCCCTCAGGTTTTGGGGGGAGACACCAGCAGCAGGACTGGTGATAGCGCTGTGGGGCAGCTTTTGAGCTGCTGTATGAGATGTAACTTGTCCGAGATACAGTTTTCAGTGGAATTATGGCAGCTGAGCTGGTATGTCTAGCTTCAAACATCCTCTGCATGATTTACTGAGCAGTTTATGTTACTCAAAGACAGCTGGTAACTGTGACCCCCCTGCAGAGCTGCCTCCAGCTCTGGGGTTCGAGCACAGGAAGGACAAGGATCTGTGGGACCAAGGTAAAAATGAGCTTGTTTCCTGTGTAACACCCCTTTCCCTACACCACGTTTAAATGTTACTTATCTGCTGGTCCCCTTGCAGCCAGCTCCCACCAGAGCTGACCACTGCAACACCAACAGCTCTTCTGACCTTTGCCGCCTGCTGATTTACCTGAATTCAGTTTTTGTACGAAACTACCCAGCTCAGATGAGGACCACTTTTAATACTTCTTGGGAAGGCCAACAGCAGTGCTGAGAGGGATCCAGCACTTTGCACTGGCAAAAAGAAGAGAAGCTCAGAGAAACCCACCCCACGGATAAACAGCGTGAGGCTGGGCAAAAGCGCATTTGAACGGCCGTGAGGAGGAGCCCCGGCACACGTTCAGCTCTTTGCTCCCCTTCTGGGACAGGCATTCCATGCATTATTTTTTTCTCATCTTGAACTACAGTTTGACTGAAACTCCTCCTAAGCAAGCCCCCTTCGCTCCCCCATGGCTCTGCAGCACAGCAGCTGTGTTTGAGAGGCACGAGTGGTTTTGTGCAGGGTTTGTGGATGTATCCGCTGCAGCAGGAGAAATTATTTTTAGACATATCCTGCTGCATCATTGTGTTTATGTAGAAAATTTAAAAACAGTTGGTCAGAGAAAATTTGCCTTTTACCATGTTAGCACATGAGTGAGAGCTGACTCACATTTTTATTATCTGAGTGGGTCTCATCTACTGGAACCATCATTTCCAGCAGTCATATCTTGTACTTCTCACATCATCAGTTCCTTCTCTGCATGTCTCTCCCACACATATTTAACCTTCCCAGTATCAAGAATAAGGGAAGTGGGAACACCTTATTCACTGCAGTACGCAAAATAAACCACTCCTTTGGGGTTAAAATCAGAACAGCAATTCCAGGATACAGACACTGCTCAGCATCTCCCCAGTGCTCTGTGCAAAGCTGCTCTAGAAGGCCAAGGGGAAGGCCCAACAAGCAAAGGCTGCCATAAGTTTAACAGAGGAGTCTTTGCTAAGCTATACCAAATAAAGTCAATCTTCAGGATACCATTTTTTTTCAGTGTGGTATTTTCACACAAAGATTAATACACCTGAGTTTTTTTGCATGAGACAAGAGTTGTGAATCATAAACAAGTCACAGAACCATAAACCTGGAAGACATCTGAAGACATCATGTCACGCAGTGCTCCCATCCTAGGACAGGACCAGCCCTGAATTTTTCAGTTCCTCAAAAGCTTTTTCTATCCACTCTCATGTCCAGTGATAGAAATGACACCAATTTCTTGGGCAGTCCTGTCTCAGTTATTCAGATTCTTACTCTTGATTTTTTTTCCTAATGTCTATTTAAACCCAGTCCTCCTCCTGACCACCACTGGTGTAAGAACCAGTTTTCCTTCTGACACTGTGGTTTACTATTATGGGAAACAAAATTTTGAATAAGGGAAACATGATTTTTCTGAAAAACAAATGCAGTACTTGAGATTGCAAAACAGGAGTTTGGGTTTTTTTCCTGGTTTAGTGCATGTCTCTGCTTACTGGTTTTAGTCAAAAGCATTATGGAAAAAAAGCTGCCTTTATGGTGTCTCAGAAATTCAGTCCCAGTCTGATTACGCAGTAAATCAGAAAAGGCAGACTGCTCTCATGGGACTGAAAGGCCAATTTCTGGACCAGAATAGTTTCAGGGAAGTTAAACCTTTTGATACTTATCTGAACCAAGCTATCTGAAGCTGGCCTGTCACTTGTTAGTAGTCTGGCTTTTCACCTCCAGAGACTTCAGTTTAAATCCTGGTTTAGGTCACAGTGAAGATGAGTTTGGTGGTTTGCATCCTAGTGGACTTCTGTCAACAGTGAGAAACCACCACCCAATGCTGCACAGCAGGAGAGTTTTGCTCAAGAGAAAGCCTGGACTGGAATCCCAGAGGTCACTGCAAGGCAGGACACAAAGGCAGTGCTGCAGCTGCACAGAGAAGTGTGAGCAGCACCTGCCACATGCTCAGTAAAAATTCACTGCTGCCTTACCTGGGGCCTATTGACTGTTTGTCCAAACTCAGTGAGTTTTTCAAACTCATTTTGAAACAGCACCTTCAGATGTTATTCCAAAAAACCTGATGAGAACCTCATAATGAGTAATGGTGACAGGGAAAGTGATCTCAGACACTGCATTTGAAATTAAATGGTTTGCAATATGCTTTACCATCACCCCCACAGAAAAGAGCTGTTAGAGAAATGATGTGTTGTACAAAAACATTTCTGTAGGAAGGTATATTAAAAAGTCTGATATTGTTGACCTCATGGGAAATACTGAAAATAAGGAAAGTCAAAATAATGGTGAGTTTCAGAGCAGAGTATGGATTTTACATTCTACTATATGAAAAAGAAAAAATAAGCCTAATGTAAAATTAAGAAATGCAGATAATATCTTCCTTGCCTTTTGCTCCTGTGGCCCTTTTCTCTTTCAATCACACACACAGAAAAAGAAATTCCTTCTCAGCTGCTCTGCACACACAATGGGACAAAAAGGAGTAGAAACACTCCCTTTTGTAGGCAGATGCTAAGCCCAAGTTTCTCAGTTCAGGTGTTCCAAAGCTCCAGATGCCATCAGTGAAAGGGCTTCCCTGTAACCCAAGGACTAAGATGACTTTCCACCAGCTTTCCAAAAAAGTTCACATATGGTTTTAGACCAGAGATGAAAAGGTTTTTTCATCATTGTATTTTAAAATGGGAACCCAAGAAAGCGGAACATGGTAGACAAGTCAAACGTCCTTAAAACAAAAGGCTCTTAAAAGCCTCATCATGGCAAGAGAGAAGGTTCTACATATTTTAACTTCCATGTTTGCTGATGTCCACCCAGAAACATCAGGGATCAGCTCAAGGCATTTATGGCAGCTGGTCACATTCCCAGTAACTGTATTATAAATAGGAGGGATCTTGGGATTGAGATAAAAAAGGACATCAGATAAACCCATGGCCAAGGCCTGTGTCAGTAGCTATGAAGTACAGGAGTGCAGACTGAGCCCCTGTGCCCCTGACAGCTGGAACCTCAGAGGGTGCTGGGGGAAAATACAAGTGGCACTTAATGAATGCTCCCGTTAATCTAAGTTATGCACTTCTTTATTTCCCAGCTATAAAGAAATTGCTTATTGCACAATTTATTTACCCAACAGAACACTGCAAAGGCAAGAGAATGGACCTGAAAGTGGATGTGCTCAGATGAACACAGTATTCTGCTTCTTCAAAACAACTGTTCTACCAAATCAACTCCCTAGAGCATTCCATAGATTCCTATAGGTTGGAACAGCCCTCCCAGGCCATGGAGTTCCCCCTGTGCCCCATCCCCACCTTGTCCCCCAGCCCAGAGCACTGAGTGCCACAGCCAGGCCTGCCTTGGACACCTCCAGGGCTGGGGACTCCAAACATCCCTGGGCAGCCCCTGCCAAGGCCTGACCACCCTTTCCAGGAAGGAATTCCTCCTCATGTCCCACCTGAGTCTCCCCTGGCACAGCCTGAGGCCGTTCCCTCTCCTCCTGTCCCTTGTTCCCTTGGAGCAGAGCCCGACCCCCTCCCCGGCTCCCCCCTCCTATCAGGGAGTTGCAGAGCCAGAAGGTCCCCCCTGAGCCTCCTTTTCTCCAGGCTGAGCCCCCCCCAGCTCCTCATAGGACTTATCTCTAGACCTTTACCAGATTGCCAATGCGACACTCTAGATCTTTAAGAGTCAGTGAGAAAAATCTATAAAACGTGACTCCACACATACTGTTTCAGTGCAGACTGGATGTTGAAGTGTCAGATGAGACAAACAATTCGGATTTTGTAGGCTTTATTCCCAATGATAAGAGTGGCTAAAAGAGCTGGATAGGGAGGAATTGGAGTGTCATGATACTTGTGTTTGCCTTTCTGCAATTACAGGCAAGAATTTAGATGAAACCATTCTGCTGTCTGTGGCTTTAATGAAGACCACTTGCTTTGCCTAATCAAAAAACCAAGAAGTATATAGTTGAGATCCAAAAATATCTTGGTTTAATGACGCACACAGGCAGAAGTTTTTAAGTGGGTAAACTTCCTTGCTGCTCAGCCCCAGTGCACCTGTGCAACAGCTGGATTTAATCTGTCAAGGACTGTATTTTAGTCTGGATTTTAGGCTGGAAACTGAACAGTGCCCCACCCAGCCATGCTCCAGTCCACAAACTACTTTTAACATTTCAGTGAGGGTAGAACAATTGTATTCTGTGGGTTAAAGAAATTCAGGGATGATTTGTGTGTTGTTGGGAGTTTAAAGAGAAGAAAAGAAAGGAAAAAAAAAAGAAAGAGAGAAATTCAGCCAACAAGAAAACAACCCAACCATTTGGCCTAGTTCAGCAAACAGAACATCTGGACTTACTGATAAACTGATTGATATTTGTGCTACATTCCTTCCAGAACAGTATGGACAGACAGGACTCTGGTCAGTAGCACCTAAGCTTGTGATGGCCACAGTTCCTAAGAAATAAGATCTGCACTTCTTCCCTATCACTTGACAGTCACAGACCCCCACAGTCTGCACCACCAAACACACAGACTGAGACAGAGATCAAACACTGCCCAAGGGCCCAGCACAAGTGGCTATCAGCCAAAGGCCAGAACAGTAAATAAGCCAAGCTCTGAGCCTCCAGGATTTCCCAGCAGCGATTCAGGAAACCTATCTTTGGACGCTTTTTTCCTCCTTCCCCTCCAATCATGGGTAAAATCTTGATACCACTGACCTAAGTGGAGCCAGGTTTTTAACTGTCAGCCTTACCATACACATTCATCTGTTAAACAGATGGTATGAGCTCAGGGTATGATCTCATACCTTCTCAGGCACATGATAGAACCCCAAAGCATCTACAGCAAAGGACCTGCATGTGACAAGACCACCTCAGCATCATGAAGAGGAGCAGAGTTCTCTTCGCCAAATTTGCAGAAGCCCATTTTTTCAAAAAGACCATAAAAATGTTGTTTGGCCTGCTCTGTGAGCTCTGACGCTCCAGGACACTATTTCTAAGGCTAAGGGGTGAACACGCTCCTTGAGACACTGCCCCTTCTCCCTTCCATTTTTGAAGACACTCGTCCAGCATTGAAGTTCATTGGACTGAAAAGTGAAACACGTTGTAACAAAAGTAACCAATATACAACCTAATATACAACCTAAACCTCCCCTGGTGCACCTTGAGGCCGTTTCCTCGTGTTCTGTCTCGTGTTCTGTGGGAGAAGAGGCCAATCACAACCTCCTTTTCTCCAGGCTGAGCCCCTCAGCTCTCTCAGTCGCTCCTGGTGCTCCAGACCCCTCCCCAGCTCCATTCCCTTCTCTGGACATTCTTCAGCCCCTCAGTGTCTTTCTTGTCACTCGGAGCCCAAAACTAAACCCAGGATTCGAGGTATGGCCCCACCATTGCCCAACACAGAGGCACTTTCCCTTTCTATCAGCTCCAGATCAACATCCTCTCTCACTCCATGGCCCAACAGGTGTCTGATATAAAGCTGCCCCTCTGGAGAGGCTAATAAAAACCTATCCCACAAACCACGACATTCCATTAGTTAGACATCCATCTAGGCCTGGGACCCTGGACTGAGATCCTTGCTTTGGGGCCTAATTATGTGTGACCTCAAGTGCCATTGCAACCACAGAAATTAAGAATCCTCCTGAGTCTGCTGACCAGGACTGAGCTCTGGGAGAAGCTCTGCTTTAGATCAAACAGGTCATTCAAGGCTGAATGAAGTGGGAACACTTGCTTTTCATTTTAATGAGGGAGAGGGAGGGAAACTAGCTGCAGTTGACCTGAAGCAAATGTTTTTTCGAAAAGTTTTGCTGAACTGGAAAATCAACTTTTCACAAAGCCCTGATCAACACAGGGTTTTATGCTGAATACAGATGGATAAAGCCCCCTATTGTATATTACATTTTTTTCCTTAGAAATACTATTATTTTCTGCCTTTGTGACATTTTCCCCTGGGAATTAGCTTTGCTTACACTAAACTAAAGTTTGAGCTTAGACCCTCAGAGGTGCAAGGTGAGATTCCTAAACCCCTAGTGCAGTCTATGGAAGTGAGAAAACCTTCTCATTTTTAAAGATTTATCAATGAGTTTCAGTCAATCAATCAATCACAAAAGAAGGATCTCAGCCTGCACATATGTAGAAGGAAAAAGCAATTTACCAGACACATGCATTTGAAAATATAAAATAAGCAACACCCAACCCTCTGGACGACTAGAGCAGCAGATCTGAGCGGTCGAGGCTGGGGGGTGAGGAGACCAAGCGACATTCCTGCGGTGTGAGAATGTGCACACACCAATTACATCTGGAAACACGCAACTTGGGGTATTATTTGGGGGCTGAAGGTTTCACCACAATAGAGTGTGAGAGGGTCTTTCTGTTGGTGACAAGCCCTTTCACATGGCTGTGCCCTGAAAAGAAAGGAATGCCAACACACCAAGTCAGTTCTGCATCTCCTGTCACCATATTTTTCTTTCCCATGCTCATCTCGGCCAGCTGTTACATTGTCCCAGCTCCTCTCTATTTGAACAGCTTGATGGAACTCTGGAGCAGCAAAGCAGGCAATTCCCATCCTCATCCCCAGCTCTTCCTGGTCTTAGCCATATTTCATCACACACAGATAACAGTGGGTGGTGGAGCTCTGCAAGTAAATTCAGACTCTGAACTTCATTTATTTTTGGTTTAGTTCTTCTTAGGAGCTTGAATGCAAAAATTAGCCTATTCTTTTCCTTAACAACCAGCTCTGCAGAAATTCCTTTTGCAGAAATTCCCAAGAAGCAATTTCAGCACAGCTTTATGCAAATCTTATTTTAAAATGGCAGCTCCAATTCTTCCAGTTGCCTTTGGTCTCACGAAGCAACTAGAGATTCTGACAGTGGACGCTGGAGTGCTCACCACACTTCAGTGCATGTGTGACTGCTAGATCACCATGCTGTTTGTTTGCTCAAATATTTATCTTAAAAACACCCCTGAATGGTTAGGAAGTGTTCTGAATTTCCCATCTGTAGAACAGACACTGAGACATTAGGGACCACATATTCTCCCCCCTTCCTGCCAAATTGCCAATAACGAGCAAAGTCTGAACATAAATTTAGGCTCAGAATTGGAGCACATCTTTCACAAACACAGTGACTAGGCAAAACATTTTTCAGTTAAAAAAAAAATAAATCTAAGTACCTAAAGTTTTCCTGCTCCTCTTGCACAGGAATGAAACCTTCTCATCAGGAAAGAGAGGTTTCATTCTTATCTCATGGAAAAGCCTGTTTGGGAATTAAATACTAGGAGGAGTCCATAGGTCTGAAATCCCTTAAAGAGTCTGAGCATACCAAAAATACACTTCCTATATTGAGTTCAATACCAAACACAACTGATTTTGTTTTCAGCATCTAAAGAAAATGTACTTAAATGTGTTCAGTCTTATCTGAACGAGAGACACCAGAGCTGTTTGGGCAGAATAGCTGAATGGGGCAATGACTGCTTTGATCTGCAGCTGCAGGCATGGCAGAGGTCCTGTCCTGCAGCAGAATAAAAAGCTGCCAGCCCCAGAACACAAGGATGCGCTCCCCAGAGGATGCAGGACTGTGGGGATGGAGCCAGAGGTGATACAGATTCTCTGGCCGCAGGAAGGCACATGTTGCTGACCCTGTGCTCCTTCCCAAGGCAGGAGGCACAACCCTTGTTGTAGAAAATCACTGCCAGTCTGCAGACGATGCGCATCTACTCAGGCAATCTCACTGGATACTCAAAAATCTCAACTGGCATTGAGAAAAGCAGATCCCTTTGGTCAAGGCCTCCCTCTTGCCAGCAGGGACAGATCTCTCTGTGTCTCCCACTCCAGGTCCACTTCTGATGGAGGTACCTCGTGCTAGCAACCTCCAGCCCACATCACTGTGTTTCCTCTGCAGCTGCCCAGAGCTCTAGGCCTCTCCACAGCACCCAGCCTTCCCCTAGGGCAGATTGTTTCCTTTTGACCACAAGAAGAAGGCTGGTTGCAGCATTTGCTTTGGCTAAAGTAAAAACGCTTCATTGCAGGAACTCTCCTCATCCCTCGATGAGCGAAACCCACATGGTTCCAGCTCATGGTTCTGACTGACACAGCAAAACAGTTCCCAGCTGCTTCACAGTTCATGTGGCACTGTGCAGGGAACAGTGCACACCTCATTCACAGGTTCAGCTCCCACACCGGCACAAGGGCAAGGCACTCCCAGGAGGGTTTCGAAGGATGGCACGGGACAGGGTTTCCAGGGATGGTGTAGAGCACAACAGAGGAATACTCAGTCTAGCATGGGAATGAATGGAAAGCTAGCCAGCCAGACACCCACATACCCAGCCTGGGGCTCCTGAGGCACCAGTTCCCCTGTCCCCAGCACCAAGCCTCCTTGGCTCACCTGAGGCTCACTGCAGGTTAGGCAGTCCCAGGGGGACGTGTCCTGCTTTCATTCCTCTGACAGCAGCTTGGGAACAAAAAGAGAAATAATGCTTGGAAACCTTATTTTCCGACTTTGTGCTCCTTCTGGCTGCTGGAATAGCTACTCCAAATCCTCCTCATTGCTCATACTCTGCTCACTAAGGCACTGTGCCTTTGCCTGCACAGTCCCCAGCTCCCTGGCACATCTCCTGGCTGTAAAACACAGCCACCAGGAGAAACTTGTGATAAGCCTCAGTGGGTCCAATCCCACAGTTAATGGAGACAGAGAAAAACTAGACTGAGCTGGGACAAATCTGTAAATTTACCCCTATCTTTTGTATCATCTAACAGTATGTCAGAAGACCATAAGCCTGAAAGAGGGTAAGACAATGTGGTTTCCTGAGACTGGGAGGGACTGGAGCCAGTGACCCAGGAGGTCCCATCCCTTCCCATGCTCTTCTTTTCTTTCCGTGATCCCTTCTTGCTGTTACACATCTAAATTTAGGCTGTAAACTAATTTTAACTGTAAGGGGCATGGGGTTGACTCTTTTGAATGTCTGACACACTGTAGGAGCAGGGTAACTGAAACACAAATGCTTATGTAAATTCATCTTTGATTTTGTAATCAATTTAGTTCACTAATTTGTTGCAGGGATTGGCTGAAGTAACATGCCAGAATTTTTACTGCCTCTGCCATAAAACTGACAAGCGTAGGTTTTCTGTTTTTGTTTTTACTTCCTTTCAAGTGTAATAACTTCCCTTTTCATAAAATGCCAACATATTCTTTTAAAACTGTCAGGCTGCCATCAACCTGGTCATGATCCAGTGCCAGGCCATAGCCAGACAAGATGAGTTACAAGGTAATCTTTTCCCTGCCAAACAATACAAAGATATTGGCACCTTTCTCATGGCTGCAAATCAGCTCAAAGGGCCACAGAAATCAGAAACCTAGGAATCGCTTCTTCCCCTTTTTGGTGTTTGCCTTGCAAGGAAAGTGGTGCTCTGCAAGGAATCTAATGTTTTCATTAACAGCACCCTGGCTTCTTCCCTTTCTCCAAGCCTTTTCCTCCACTAAAGTCCTGGAAATGATTTTAATGAAATTGAGGACACCCTCCCACTCTCCAAGTTACACACTGGATTCCTGAACGCTTGTTTCAAGGAAATGCTACTCCCAAAATGAAATATAAAGCAGCTGCACAGCTTTGGCAGGGGAGTCTGAACAAATGCCACCAAAGAGTGAATCACTCTCTCAACCTCACTGGAAGTGTATCAATATTCCTATTCAGGAAGGCCATACAGCAGTGGAGACCATCCCTTACATAATGTAGAAAAAATAGCACAAAAGGCCCCAGAACTGGAGGACTGACCCCGTTTTTTCATTTGGTTGCCACAGAAAATGAGGCTTTTCAAAGCTCCTCCGCTGGTAAATCAACACATCAGCAGAAGATAAATCAACACATAAATAAACACATCAGAGTTTTAAGAGAGATCTTTAAAGCCATGGTAGTTTCACCTGATTCTGAGACTGCACTTAGGTGCTTTGCTGCTGCAATTCCTCCGCATTCCTTTTGCTTTTGAATTTATGCGGATGGTACCAAACTTCCACCTCCTTCCACCCCCCATTTGGGGTTTCAAAGGAGGACATGCCAGCCTCTTAATTTAATAGCTCTGAAAGGGCCTCAAGAATTGTGATGGAAACAAGTGTCTCCATGCAACTTTTCCTGGGATAAGTCCAGAACTGGCAGGTTTGCACACGCAGAGATCAGATAGGGATTGCAAGAGGATCCAATTAGTGCTTCTGTGAGAATACACTTTTTTAAAAACATTTTTCATGGTATGACCATAGAGTACACAGTTACCCCAGCAACACTAGCGCATCAATCCTTCCTCACACCAGTTTACTGAGCAACACAGTGCTTATGGTGGCCAAGCTGAGCAAAGTCAGCCTGGACTCTGCTGGAGACACCCTGGTTTTCACTTTGCCTACCTGGCACCACTGGGGACAGAGATCCCAGGAGCCAGCCCTGCCTTAGGCTCAGTGAACTCCAGTAAGGCAGAAAAAGGGCACGTTAAAGGCAGGATTTGCACCCACGGTAGCAAAGCGGTTAACAATGCCAAGACTTCTTCCCAAACAGAGGCATCCGCCCTCGCTGGCAATGCTTGCAGGAATAAAAGTATAAATATGAATTCTTTCACAACAGCAAGCATATAGGGATATGTTATCAGGTATTTGCTGATAATGCTGTGTTATGGAGCGATAATGGTATGGAGGAAAGGTGACATTTTTTCAGAATGATTTTTCAGGGTAGAAATGTCCTCCTGAATTAACTAATATATTACTGATAGTTATTGCTGTACTGACTGGCTATTAGAACAAATATCCACACGTGGCACTCACAGAAACACCCATACAACAAGTGTAGTATTGATCGCACATGTCCTTTTGGAAAAGTGAGGCTATCATTGAAATTTAGTCAGTTTTGGGCTCTACACAAACTATCTAGCAACAGAAGCAGCCATTTACTAGAGAACTGCAGCAAGGTATTACCTTTGGGAAACTTGACTTGGTTACAGGTCCCCAGACTGGTAAGGGCACATAACTCCAGTACTCACAATACAGTGTTTGCACCCTTTAATCCAACACAAAGTATCATTAGAAAGGGAATGTTTGCAGTCACGTTAGAAATCCCAAAGCCCAAAGCATGCAATATTACAGCTGAACATCAAACACACTAATTCAAGGTATGAGGTTTGGGATAGGAAAAGTTTTGCAATCCTTCAGCTCAATTGTTCTGGAAGCATGAAAAGAATGATTAAAGAAAATAGAAAAGAAAGGGGATACAGCTCACTGAAAGCATGAAGTGATTTAGGAGTTTGTCTAGTTCTGCTTAGGAAGCCAAACGAACCACTCACCAAGGGAAAATGATATCCAGTAAGGAAAGGAAATCAGATGAATACACAATTTACACACCGTCCAGATAAGAGATATTTACCTTCAGATAACTTTAAATTCAACTACTGAAATCAAGTATTTCCGGTCTCCAAAACTCTTGTGACTTAGACCAACATCTTTATAGCTCTAATCCATGTAGCTGGAGATGGAAAGAAAAAAAAAGGAAAGAAAGAAAATCAAACAGAGCTTGAGGTACCTACACTCCAACTCCATCTGTTACTGGATATGCAGCAAGATAAGGTACAGTCAATAAGGAAGTCCTCAGGCAATCTTCTGCCTATAGAGCACTCCAAACAAAGTAGTCCTCTTTTTCTTCCTCAGTATATTTCATTTGAATGTTTAACTAGAAAATGGGATTAGATTAAAAACAAGTTTCCAGGGAGAGATGCACTTAGGCTGCACTCCAAAGCCCGCTGAGAAATATTAGACATGCAAGCCATGATGATGGAGAAACCAAATTTCCACTCTTAAATTATATAGTATAATTAACAGCAAATCTACTCAGAAAAAGATTTTAAATGTATTAGTGGTTAAGCAGCACTTTCCTTTCTGATGACATAATGCTCCTCTTTACATCAAATCCAGCCTCACTCAAGGGTTGCTTTTGACATTGAAGTGGAGCCCAATAGTACGAAAGCACATTAAAACTATTGCGAAGTTGAATTTTACATGCTCTGCAAGACATGTTGAAAAAAGTGGTCAGGGTTGTCTTGGAGTTATTGAAACCCAGTTTCTTTCCTAATACATGAAAGTGTACCCACTGGATCTTGGTGGGTCAGGAATCAGCACCAGAATCATTCTCCTCTCCATCTTTGTGCAAGGCTCAATGAAATGGCCACTCCTAATCCAAAAGAACTCAGGAGGACAAAGCATCAACATTCCCATTTTGCATATGGTGCCAACAGCCTGGAGGGTTTTGGACAAAAGCATGTGGAAGGGTGTGAGGCAAAGGAAAAGCCTGCAGTGTGTCCACCAATGAGCTCACCATCACTTGTAAAGGGAACACTGGTTTGATGCCAAAGCTCTGATAACATACCAAATAAATAAATAAGCTAAAAGACAAATCTGAGAAAAGACCAACCTAACTCCTCTCCTAAGGAAAAGACTCACTTTTCCCAAGAAATCCCATACACTGTGGGATGCACAGAGTGAGCATTGATTATGGGCAAGGACTGAGGTGCTGTATGCACCTACAAAGCCAGTCTGCTTCTTGCCTCAGAGAACTTCCAAATAAGAGGTCAAGAGAGAAGACAGAGATTCAGGCAGACAGGTAAAAAGTGAAAAGGGACACAGGGCCAAAGGAGAACAGCCTTGTAGAGGTACCTGCAACAAGCTGCAGACAAAACTCTTTCTAGGCATTCCTGAGGTGCAGGCTGAGGAAGATCTTGAAGGACAAGAACATAAGATGTGATTTTGTATGACACAAGAATCCTCTGACACACAAACAGCAGCAGTAGAAGGGAAGTTTGACATATTCAGCATGTGGCAGTGCATAATTTTTAATAGAAAAATAACAAAATAGAGCTGGAAATGTCACCAACATACCTTGAGCACAGAGTGATATTTTTAAATTATCTATATTTGTTTTGACATTTCAGCCTTTACTGTTTACATACGCTTTAACATTAATGTTGAACCAACCTGGCTTTATTTTAGCAGGTAACATTTTATTAACACTCTAAAACTTCAAGTTTCCTCAAAGATGCCTTCAACATGCAATTTGGATGACAGCCAGGTGTGAAAATCCACCTCTAGCTGAAAAGTACTAAGAAATGGAATGAACTTTGGAATGGAGAATATGTGAAGTTCAGTTACCCAGGTCTAATGAAAAACACAGCAAACATGCAGAGTAGCTGGTGTGCCATCTCACACAGTCTGATTGCCTAACCCACCTTTCTTTGGTGGACACTTGCTCATAGCAGATTGGTGAGTAAAGCAGTGCCAGGGCTGTGAGTCACATTCACACCCCAGTTCAAACTTTCAGTGTATTTAACAGATTTGCCTTAAGGGAAAAAAACAGTCCCATAGCAACGTCACAGTCAGACCCCACACCCCAGGCACCCTACAGATAGGAGGGGATCACTTTCTGCCACACAAATGGGAGTGAGAGAACCCTAAACATGATTTGAAATGCCCAGCTAGTAACTTTTTAAAAGCAGTTTACCTTGCACATCCCTTTCCCCTGATGCTCCACCAGCACAGCCGAGCTCCGGGCAGCACGGTGGTGACTCCCTCCACTCCAGCTCCAAGGGCAGTTGCAAACCTTCACAAACATGTTCTGCCCTGGCTCTTCTGTTTCAAAGAGAAAAGAAAAAGTTAAAACAGGGCACAGAATTAGCACTGTCCTTTCCACTTTGTGGTGGACCAGGAAGGAGGTTCAGCTTCCTTGCCAAAATCCTCTAGAAGAGAAATAATATTTTGCTTGTTCCTCTTCATGGGGGTTTAAAACATGATTAGATTTTAGGAACTGAACCAACAGGAGAGGGAAAGTGTTCTCACAGCTAAGTGCCTTCCTTGCATTATTTCCTAGCATTCATGGGACAGAAAAAAAACAAAACAGAATAAAGTGACTGCCCTGCCTCACCTGGTCATTATTAATTACAGAGTTAATCAAACTGGAGAGGCCAAACCATCCAATTTAAACAGAAACATGGAGGGAAATAATCTTCTTTTTTTTTTTTTTTTAACTATTGTTCTTTGATTGCTTTTTAGGGGGGAGGGGGTAATCAGAAATTGTCATTTTTCTCACTGTGTGGACAGGCAAAAGCCAGAACTGACACATTTAACTTGCGAGGAGGAAAGGTGAGATTTCTGGTGAATGGTAGGAGTCAGTTAAAAACTAAACATCTGTCATATTAAGTAGAAAGAAACCTGCTATCTACCGAAACTATGGGGCAGAGTCTGACCCCACCTACAGAGAGCTTGAATTACAAGCTATTTGTTACAACAAACAGAAAAATCCCAGGAGACCCAAGCCAGGAGGCAGGTTGGGCAGCCAGGCTGGGCAGTGTGTCACAGCTCTCTTCCCAGAGTGACAACCCGTCCCTGGTGCAAAGAGTAGCCCTGCTAAGGAAAAATATGTTCCTTGCCCAGCCAACCTCCTTTTTCACTCTTGGCCCCAAAGCCAGGAGGAAGACAGTTCTCCTGCTGTTCATCCCATAGGAAGTGCTGCACCTTTTCATACAGGGAATGGGAAATAAAATGTTACACATGAAGTGCACATATCCTTCAAAAACCTTCAGATGGGAAAGGGTAGGCCTGTAAGTGGGACCAAACTCTGTAACATGCATAGTCAGTGTATAGTGGCACAGTGAAGTGAGGCACGTCCTAGCTTCTTTGCTGTCCTTCACGAGACAAGCAAATTACAGTAATGTCACTATTTGTGCAAGGTGAAAAAGAATTTCTTACCATCCTGAGTCTCTAACTGATCATCTGGAGACTCTTCCCAATGACCAGCCCTCAGATCTAACGTGGCAAGAAGCAGGACTGCCTCAAGGAGGACAGGGCACACACTCACTTGGTGGAATGCAGCCTATCACCTGCTGTGCTTTTGGCTAGTTGATGAAAGAGCATGGCCACACTTCCCTTCTAACCCAGAAACAAGGCCCTTGGCATCAGAACTGTTACAGCAGGGCAACAGTGGTGGGAAAGAGGAACATGCTCTGTGATCCCTTGAGGTAGGAGGGGTGAGCAAACAGAGCCCAGCTCAGAAAAGAAGTGTCTAAAAGTGAGCCAGCTTAGGCCAAACACCTTGGATGCCCTAAACACGGTCTACACAAGAAATGGTGGGTTAAACCCCATCCTCATCTAGAAAAGTCAAGTGTAAAAAGGAACAACTCATGTTCTGCTTTGGTGTGCAAACCCAGAGGGACACAGAGAAAACTCCTCCATATGTCATCCCTCCCAACTTCTGCTGCTGCCAGAAACACAGAGGAACTGAAAACAAGTAGTTTTGCACCTTTTTTTGCTTTCCATACCATGTCAGTAGGAGAGAACAAATTCAGAAAGTAATTTGGAATACAACAAATGCCACATAAGAGCTACTACTGCTGCCTCTGCAAGGACTGGTGATGATCCGTTAGAGAACTAAGACAGCACAGAAGGCCAGTCACTGTATTCCATATACAAACTGAATATGTTACAATTATATTAATCTTCTTACTAATAAATCAAAATTTTAATTGAAGGCCTAGTTAATCTTAGGAAGCAATGGCAAGTATAAGCCACAGCCCACTTGCTTGCCAATGTATTTGAATACCATTACCAAAAGCGCATGCATAGAGCTGAAAGGTAGAACAGCTATAATTGAGGGGGAAATTTGGCCTCGTCTCTAAAATCAAGCTAAAATGATAGTTAGATTCATATTAAGTAGAAAAAAAATCCAAACCGTTAGTTTCCTAGTTTAAACCTCTCACTGAAAACACACTTTAAAATCTGATACTGAACAGCCCAGCCATAGTCCTGGTACAAAATACAGCACTACAGATGACACACTGGGAAAAATAAAACAAAATTAACATACCAATGTTTGTGGCTGGACCACTGTGCCATTACTGGCATTTTGCTTATGTAGTGATTCCATTGGTGTTTTGCATTACATGGCAAAACCATAGGTTCCCCTTCTAAGAAAAGAACTGTTTAACGTGCCAAATGGTACATCTGGAGAGAAGTACTGCCAGCCTGCAACCATAACAACAAAAAAAAGATTAATCCAGTGCCTGCTGGCAAGGTTCCTAAATGATGCTGCTCCTCACAATATTCCTATTAAGAATCATATTTTGGTAATGTATTGCCTAAAGCTGGAAGGCTGAAAAGCATTTCTAATCCATTATTCTATGGCTTTTTATTTTTTTGGCAAATCCTACAGCTGCAGGGGAGACGACTGTGGTTTTGGTGAGATAACATGTATTAATAGTGCTTTGCTTCAGATTTTTAATTAAGTGATTCTGTTGCCTTTCACGGTCAGGCACAGAAATGGTTTTATCATCAAATGAGTAATTTAAAATGTAGCCTTTTGCCTGAGAGTGTGGATTTAGTGTCATAGGGTATTTACAGTTCAGTATATGCGTCACAGAAAATGGGTACAAAGGAACTTCTAGGTCTCCCATGGTCCAATACAACATGTACTTCCAAAGTGTATTACCACAGAAAATCCAGTTGGCCCTTCCAAGCAGTGACTTCTGCCACTCCTCTGTGAGGTTTCTGCACAGGTCAAGCTGCTCCTGGCAAAGGGATTCCTGCAGGAGGGACCTCAGTGCCCCTTGTTACAGGGCTCTGTGTGGCTGAAAGTCTGCCGCTGTGCATGAAGCCCTGCAGCATAGCAGACCTCCAGCCAAAGCTTTACATTTCAATTATGCCTCCTTTTTAGCAGTGCTTTCTTCCTGACACTTTCCCTGAAAAGGAAGCAAAACCGTCCCAAGCATTTTAGAGCTCACAGAGCGATACAGACAGCAGCCAGACCTGCTGATCAACCACAGCGACACAAAAGACAACCTCTGCTCGCAGAAGGAGCCCAGCAGATGTTGTGGAAAATGCTCCTGCAGCAAGGCACACAGGTAATTCAGGGTAGGTTTAAGACATCACCAAGCCCACGTGTCCCAGCAGACAAGGCAGGGGCACAGAGACGCCTTGGAGCAAAGCTCTGTGTTGCCTGAGCTGTGCCAAACCATCCGAGAGCACAATCAGGCAGATGTGCAGCTCTTTCAGAAGCTGCAGGGGCTCTCTGGTTTTCAGGTTTGTAAATTACAAAAGGCCATCCAAAGAATATGAACTATGATTTTTCCACTAAAGGTGAGTGATTTTCCAACTGAAATACCTTCCTGATTCAGAGGTTCTAGGCATGCTTTCTGGAGTTCTTGGAAAGAGTCCTACCATTGAGGTCTTGGAGCAGAAGTTCAGCAAAACATATCTCTGCAGTTGTTCACAACCAATCTGAAATAGTCTGTAGAGCATATTAAATACTCAGTGGAGAGAAAAAGGTGATGCCTTCTCCTAATAAGTATTTCACCACAGAAAATTCCAGAGTGCAGGCTGACATAGCTGAGGCAGGATATTTCAGGGATGACATATCAGTGCACGTGACAAAGTAGACAAAACACAGGTGAAGATTTGAAACTCTCTAAAAGCCTATGGGCCATAATTACACTCATGCTGCTTTCTTAGGCTGGGGAGGGGTGAGTTGTGGCTTTCAGGGTTCCACCCCTCAGAAGCTGCCTTTATGTGTGAAATTTGTCCGCAGTTAGAACAAGGTCACTCACAGAGTGGGTTCAGGGGACTGCTGGTTTCGAAGGGCGCGTGTACGGCCCCACGGCATCACTGCTTGTTTGGGTGTGTGGGACTGTGCTGCACAACACCTGCAGGGGAGATGAACCCCTCCAGACTTCAGCTACCTAATTACCACTGCCCACAGCATCACTGAACACTGACAGAGTTAAACTCACCCTTTTCAGAAGTCTCTGTCATCCTCTCCCACACGTGGACAAGTTGCCAGGCATCACAGAAAGCTTCCATGTTCCACCACGTGAAGAGTGTAAATCACAGTGACATTTATCAGTGCTTCCCACAGCTGGGAGCACCTCCTCATAAACTAACCATGCACGGTAAAAGACAGATTAAAGTTTGCAAATGAGTCAAGTTTGACAAACAAACTCACCTGTCCTCCAAATATATTGACATTTTTCATCTCACACGGCAGTTCCTTTACTTTCCCAAAGATCAGAATTGTTATATTCCAGGAGGTAGTTTTCAGGAGTGCTCTTTAGTTCCTTCCTGAAGAAGCATGTTTGAAAATTGATCTTATCTAAGTTATTTCCTTCTCTGACACAGACTATTGGCGGAAATTTGAACAACAGACTCAGAGCAGTCAACAAGGGAATGAGAAGTTAGACACAGCCTACGGAACTTTCCAAACAGCTTTGGGAGGCTCATCTCTACAAAGTCTTCTATTATTTGTTTACTTTCAGTGCCCAGACCTGTGCTTCATTTTATGGAACAATCAGCTCTGAAGTCTTCCGAGGGGCATTTAACATGACTCTCTTATTTTAGTGTCAGACATCAAGTCCACAAATACAGCTTTCACATCATGCATCGTGAATTTCTGCTTAACTTATTTTTATGCAGTGAAAATGTTGTTTTTTCCTGAAAAACGACGTAACAGCAAAAGAACAAAGTTCACAGTGAAAATAGATGTGGTGTGGTTTTATCCTATGATAATGTAACAGTTCCTTAATATTTAACTTTCATAATAACAGCTGAATTAGACACATACTTCCAAAGACTAACTGTTCCAAGCCTGGCTGTTTCACAGATGGTGGATGCAAAGATTAAATGACTACCTGAAAAGTAATACAGGAAGCCTGTGCCAAAGCCAAAAACTGATTCAAGAACTCCTGATTTCTATCCATTGTGGGAATCACAAGGCTATTGTGCCTTCCAACTGGCGTTATTATTTTGTACCTGTATACAGTGTTTGCACTTACCATTAAAATTGCTCTCAACACCATTAGAAAACACCAGCTCTTATCTCCACCAAGCCTCATGTTCGGCCTCACCAGCCCTAATGCCCCCTCAAACCTGGATGGAGGCCCAGGAGCATGTCCCACCATGCCCCCAGCGCCGGCAGCCCCCCTTTCTCAGTCCCATGAACACACCCTCCTCCTCCCCTAGCCTCCTGAACACGATGTGCCTCACAATCTGTCTGCCAGGCCTGCAAATCTGGCAGCGTGGCACAAGAGCCTCACCCATGCAGTGGTGTCTGCAAGGTACCTGTGGTTCAGGAGCCCTTCCCAGGGTGGTCTGGCAGACTCACACTCGCCTGGCACCCGGCAACTCCCACCACAGGAACGAGCTGTGGTGCTTCTGGAGGAATCTCTGCACAACCCATCATATCCAGCTTGCACACATCTGCTGAAAGTGCCGAGGGAAAAAAAAACTTGGAAAATGTCTGTATAGAGCAATAAATGAATATGGAAGTCTACAGCACATCTAAAATCTAAAATTAATCACTATTTTAAAAAGCCATTATTTATCTTTTAAAAATTTCTTAATTTTCACAAACACACATACCTGTGTTTATTGTTCCATAAACCAGCTCATCCAGATTTGTTCCCATTAGCCAGATTCCGTAACTTACAGTACATCAGAAATGAAAAGCCGGATCCTGTCAAAGGATGCCAGAAAACTTGTGATTAAAAAAGATTTCAGGGATGAAGTTTCCCAAGTAACCACAGCAAACCCACATATTGATCACTTGAGCTCAGCATTCTCCCTTTCCCAAGGGAAAGGACTGTTTACATCAGTTCGAGAGGAAGTGGTAGAAAGAATGACTGTAATAGTGCCCTGTCCAACATTATTTCCTGGCGCTCGCAGCATCTGCTGATGTTTGAAGTGCCTTTGCACAAAGTGTACCTTTGCTAAACTTCTCAAAATATGTGAAATCTCAACTTTTTTTTGAACAACAAGATCAAAATTAAGTGATAATGGATATGTAAAACCAATGCCACCTTCTCCCTCTCTCTCACTCCACCAGCAGTAGCCAGCAAAAATTTGTGTTTGAACTCCACCAGCACCAGTGGAAATGTGTTATTTAGTAACCTTAGACCAGAATTTATTTCATTAATTTCTATTCCCTGTCTCCAGTCAGAATAGTTCCCATAGGAAACTCAGGGAGCTGTGGAATGGCCATGACAGCAAAGAAGGGAAAGAGCATTGCCATCAAAGAGACCCTACAGTGATCTCTTGTCAATATTAGCATTTTCACATTGTTTTTAATATAGACATAGAAATGCTGAGGAAATGTTCCTTTCCAGCTATGACGTTCTCCTAAGGGTGATGGTTTTGAAAGGAGTACTTTATTCATGCTGTTCATGAACTGAACCGCACAACATGGAAAACAGGACCGCGCTTTTCCCAAGAGGCCCAAGGAGGAAGCAAACAGGCCTTGTGTGGAGGCTCACGCTGAGCATTCCATCGTGAATCCCTGGAAGGCACTCAGTCATTGGCAACCTGTCCTGCTCCACAACACACCGGACAACTCACTGGCAACTTCTGTCCCTGCCAACTTGCTGTTACTCCAGGGTGTGCTGGGCAGCCTCCAGCACGTAGCAGGCTCCAGAAGATGCTCCTAAGCTCCCAGTGCCTCACAGGTGCCAGTACTGATCAAAACAAGAAGGGACAAGATGCTGAGCATTTTCTGTGAGGGTTCTGCAGTTTAGCAATTCACAAAATTGAATTTATAATCCCCTTCACTTTGTTACCTCACCAACAAGACAGGATTTTTTCTCTTTTAGGTTTATTTTTATGGAATGACAGTGAGTGAAACAGAAGGCATCTGCTTGGCATTCAGTGCCTGATAGTCACTAATGTCGTGGGTTGGAAAAGTTCAGAATTTGCCTTAAAAGAAAGAGGGGGAAATAAGGGTAATAAATAGAGATAAGTGATTGTGGTGGAGGAACCCTTGTGATCCTACATTTCGAGAACTGTCAGTAGATTTGGCACTCAAGGAGAAGGAGCATTGCTCTTCCCTCCATGCCAGCTTCCACATAATCCTCCCCCTCCATCTCCAGCACACCTTTCACAGCAACAAGCTGTCCTTGGCATGACCCATGTTTCCAGCTAGTAAAATCTTCCTCTCTTCCCCCCATTCCCTCAGAAGGCATCAGTTTTCTATTTTAAAAATATCAAGTCACCCTATCTCAGCTGCATTATAAACAAAGACAAACAAAACAACCCAAAACAGTTTTGTGTGTGTGGAACAAGAAAAAAAAGCACTTCAAACCCAAAGAAGTTTCCAATAAGTCACTCATTGAAATTCAGGAAGAAAAAACCCCAAAGGGTAAAAATACCCCCATGTATCCAAGTTCTCTGAGGCCACTTCTTTCCCTCATCTGTGTTCCATCATCTTCTTCCTTATCCAAAAAAGTTGTGGTGTCCGTGGGAGTATGAAAAAACATTGGTGTGACCACCGAGAGGAACTCTCTGTCTGGCAGCACAAAGCCACGCGTTATCCCGTCTCCAGGAACCCAGCCCTGCTCCGATGGGCATAAATATTCTCTGATGACAAAGCAAAGGGTGGTCATTCATCCACACTGAATAATACTGGAAAACCCTGAAAAGCAACCCTGGGATCTATGCTCTGTCCCCAGCACCCAGAGCTGCCACCTCCACCCTCAGGGGAATCCAGGCAGGAATGCTGGGCTTCTCCCTCTCAGAGGTCCCAACCCATCTGGTAGCCATTCAATTTATCTCAGGACAGTCTCATCCAGAGCAGCCCTGGGAGAAGGACTTTGGGGTGCTGCTGGGTGAAAGGCTGGACATGCCCCATCCCAGAAACCCCCCATGTCCTGGGCTGATCCCACAGCGTGGGCAGCAGGGAAGGGAGGGAATCCTGCCTCTCTGCCCCTCAAGTGAGACCCCCCTGCAGAGCTGCTCCAGCCCTGGGGAACAGCACAGGGAGCACGTGGAGCTGCTGGAGAGAGTCCAGAGGAGACACCAAGATGAGCAGAGGGATGGAGCAGCTCTGCTGGGAGGAAAGGCTGGAGAGTTAGGATTGTTCAGCCGGGAAAGAGAAGGCTCTGGGTGACCTGACTCTCCCTTCCAGTACCTGAAGGGAGCCTGCAAGAAAGATAGAGGCAGACTATTTACAAGGGCCTGGAGCGACAGGGAGCTTTCAGAGCTTTACAAATCATTTATCCATGTGTTCTCAGAAGGGAAAAAAAAGACTCATTACACTACTAACTTCACACTATACTGCATAATCAAAGACGTTCCAGTTTTCAGGAGAGTGTTACCTGACATCTTGTTGTATAAACACTTTGCTTGTGTGAGCAGATCTGAGAATGATCAGTAACGTACGTCAGAGCTGGCAAAAGTTATTGATGAGAATGTTACCTTTGTGACCAACCTTCCCTTAGTCAGTGGAAAAAACCAGATCTAAATGTAATTCGCTCTTCTCTGCTAGTCTCCCTTTCCACGCCCCAGCCTCAAAATTAACACACTTACAATGAATAAATAAACAACCACTCTATGCTTACCTGTATGCCTTCTCCTCTTATGCTAGTCTTTTAAATTCGATTTAATCTTGCCACTCAAGGTAGAAACAAGTCATAAAGCAGCCTGTTTATTAGTCAGCGCAGTTTGAGAATCCTGTTGGCATTTCTGCCTCTGAGGACGTGAGGGGTTGTTGACACAGCGGAGGCCAAGCGTGCGCTTACGGCGCGGGATATCACCGCGGGCCGCACCGTTTGCTCACTGCACAGCTGACTGCCACCAGAGAATGCCATTGCTCAATAACGTGCCCAGGGACCCATGGGAGGGACTCAAGTCATCTGAGACCTGTACTGGGAACTTGCCAGAGACCCCAGCACCACCTCGAATTTGCACGGGATGGAGGAATTGTGGCCATCTTCCGCAATAGGGATCAACAGAGAGTCAGGAAGAGTCAAAAAGGCACCCCGACCCAAAAGCTGGTTACACTTTCAGCCAGCATAAACAAAGGGTTTAGTAGTTAAAAACTAAACAAAACAAAAAAAAAAATCAAATTTTCAAGTTTCTGGTTTAAGATAAAGATGAAGAAAAAAATATTAAAAAAAAAAAGTGTTCACATTTTTGGTTTTTTTTATTTTCAAGAAGTCCAGGATGGGCACAGTGTGACCACCTGGCCACAGGCTCGTAGCAAGTGTCAGTGTCTCCTCATAGAAAATGATTATGCCATGCTACTTTTCAAAATTAAAAAAAGTATTTCTCAGAAAACTGAACACAACTAGAAGGGGTGGGGTGGGGGGGAGAACTCTTCCCTAGGCTCAGGAAATAAAAGCTGTAAGAGCAACAGATTTCCAAGTGGACAAGTCAGCATCAGTGTGGTACAGTCCAGCACATGAGATGATCTGCACCAGGGAAAAATTACCTCACCAAGAACTGAAGGCTCAAAAATACATGCAACACCTGACTGAAAAAATATTAATGGACAATGAAATCTTTGTACCAGCTGCACCTTGGCTTTATTTTTTTAATCATGTATGAAGTTAAAGTGAAACGTCCAGTGACTGAACACTGGTGGGAGGTAAATAGCAGCCAAAGCTCACTGAACACCACCAGTCAAGAAGCACAGTGTAGAATCAACATAATAAATCAGAATGATTTCCATACCTCTCAAGGATGCAAGGGCCACAGGATGAGATGCAGCTTGGTGGGTGCCTGCTTTTAAGCCCATAACTACTTCCATTGATTTTGAGAACGTTACCCAAACACTTTAGTTCAGGTATCCAGATATGAAAAATAATACCTGTGTGAGTGAAGGTTTAGGTTAGGAATTCATCATTGGAAGTACTGAGCAGCTTTCCAAAGCAATGGAAATTGTAACTCTCTCCAAGACCCACAACAATATAAAGAGACACTGCAGTTAAAGCAGGAATGACCAGAGGCCCCACTGGCTTGGGCAAACCCAGAATTTACAGCCTCTCCCAACATCCCACTGGAGAATTGTTCCTGTCCACCTTTCAATAAGACACAGCTCAGAAGGACCTGTCCACTCCAAATGGTTCAGCCCCAACCCCACAGCGAGTCATGTGCCATGATGTGACGCTCAGCTCAGGGCCCACATGTGACTTACTCTACTTAAAGAAAGAAAGAAACAAACAAAAAGAATCCTATAGCAGTTCTGCTAATTTCATGTTAGTCTTTCAATTTAGTCCTTCCCCCCATCCCTCTCTCTACTTCTCCCTCCCACCCTGATCTCATTTTTCCCATTTCCAATGAGACTTAGGAATCAGCCCAATGGCAGGTGGGTGGAGGCGCTCCAGATCCTACGTTTGTTGGTAGCCCAGTAGTTATTTGCGGTTGACTTTTTTGGTTGCCCACAGGAATTTCCAGGGTGGTGTAAACAGACAGATGTGGGCTCTTTTCTGCTATACAGATCACACCATAGAAAGATATCAAAGGGAAAACCAAACCCATGAATAATGCACCAGTGGCAGCATCTGAAGCCCTGAACTTTAAAGACTGGCCTCTGAATTTATTGGTTTAATTGTTGGGTAGGGATATTCGGGCCACCAGATAGCTTTTGAAATCAAAACATCACTGAGAGATTTCCCGAATATTTAGAAGTGTCTACAAAGCACAAGTGGGCTCAAGAACTGGCAAACTCTGAGCTGCTCCCACCCTGACAGCACTGCCCTAATCTTACAGGCTGAAATTGCCCTTCCCTCCTTTCCACTGGGAAGAAAAGGGGAGGGTTCTGAGGGTAGGGATGGCAAGGCAGATGTTTTGCTGGTGCAGATTCAGTAAAGCTCCACTGATCTCAGATTAACTCGTTTTAGCCAGGAAATTCACCCCCTTGTTCTCTTTGCTTGTTTGTTTTCACTGTTACTGTTATATAAAAACCACTTTTGCCATGTGATTTTTGTGTGCCTTGCGCTTCCACAGGAGACACATGGTGACATCTTCTCCCTTGAGATGAACAAGCAGCCCATGATTAAAATCATCCTGAATCAGTGGTGCAACTTGCCAATCGTTCTTACTCCGGAATTGCCAGCTAAAGCTTTTCTCGTAATTTATTTTTCCAGGAGGATTTGTGTATGTTCCTGTCAGTCTATTTTGGAGCATGGCAGGTTACAGAGGCACGTTGATTCATGGCAGGACATGGATTATTTTAAAGAGAAGGCAAAAGGAGTGTTGGTTTTAACAGCCTTGCACTGTCATCTTGCGGTTGCCGTGCTCAGTTCCTCACCCTTATTTGGAAATGCCTGGAACAGGAATTTGATGTGAGCAGGAAGAAACGGTGATTGCCTCACTCCCGGGGCTCTGGTTTGTTTGGAGGCCTCCTTCCTGCCACTCTTGTGACAACAAGACAGACTGACCTTGCCAGCTCTTTCCACTCCAGTTCTTTCCATCTCCTTCCTTGGTGAAAGGAGAGCGTGACCTCGTCCATAAACCCATCATTATTTAGAAGACTTATCTTCTCCAGACTTCCAGCATGTCCACCATGAACACATTTTCAGGGTAGAGCTGTGCACAGTCCTCCCTCCTGCCTCAGCTTTACAGCTGTCAGCTGTCTGCCACTGTCAGCTCCTGATAAGTGACACATCTTTTTCACAACTGAGGCAAATTATTTCCAACACCTTCTTGGCTTACCCACTTTTCCAGATCTGCAAGCAGCAATGATTTTTGCCTCTTTCCTGGACTGCTCAAGATACAGCCAGTGTAAGATTCTCCTTGTAGACTCTTTCAAGAGTTAATTTCCTGACATTTTCTTCATTTACAAAAGGTAAGAGAAAGCCCTGAGCCAGCCTGGCTTCCCTCCAGCTCCAGTTGTGCTGCTCCCAGCCAGAGACCTGCTCTCCCACCTGCCTCTTTATATCCTCCTGATGGCTAAAAAGAAACCCTATTGCTCACAGACACCCAAAATCCATCCCGTCCCAGTGAAACCTGATCTAATCACCTGCGAGTGAGTGACCAGCAATGAGGAAATCAGGCCAACTAGTTACTTCAATGTGCACAGATTCCAAAAGCTGCAAGCCCTGTCCTCCTCTACAGGCAATACTTAAATCTCTATTATACAGATCCTTCCTTACCCTTTTACCAACATCAGCAATCAACAGCTTAAAAACCTACATTATTTCTATTTGTGCTCTTTACTTCAGTCATTTTTTTCTCTAGTTAGAGGAAAAAAACCTCATAAAGTCACTATTGTTACCTTCAGTTTCAGCTTCTCTGTTTGGGCTGCCAATACTTTGAGGGAAGGTTTATTTTTACAGAAACCACTGCTAACGCTAAAAGTTGGGGGAAAAAAATCAGAAATGGGTTTCTAAGTGCCTTAGTTTAGTACCCAGAAAACAAAACACTGTATTTTGATTAGAACTGTGTTACTGTTGTTGTCCTGAATGGAATACGGGGTCTGGAACGTGACTTACCCATTTTCACAAGGAATTGTCTACAGTTTAAATA
Source organism: Lophotriccus pileatus (assembly GCA_035583135.1). Classification (NCBI taxonomy): domain Eukaryota; kingdom Metazoa; phylum Chordata; class Aves; order Passeriformes; family Tyrannidae; genus Lophotriccus; species Lophotriccus pileatus. The sequence continues at coordinate 65,302,092 of JAWWES010000041.1, forward strand.
TTGTAAACCGTGTTTACTTCCACTTTTATATGTGAAAATTGTCATGATCTTGCAAATGGATTGCCACAGATAGATGTGTGCATCAACCCAAAATCTCACTGCCAGCAGAGGGATCTTCTGTGGGCTTTGGAATCCATTAAAGCACTATTCAGACTACGCTTGGAGCTTATACTTTAAAACTCCCAACAAGCAAGATATTTATGCAAGTTTCTTTTTTTCAGCTATAAGGGGTTTTAAAATGTCACAATTACGTATGTTATCCTCACACTTTGAAAATGACTACATTTTGGGTTAGCTTCAGAAAAAAAATTGCTTTAGGGATAAAATGTAAAACCACTTCAGAAAGAGGACTGCAAGATGACGGGCTGGTATGGAAACTTTGGGAAGGGAGACCTACCACCAGTGTGACTGCTGTTATCAAACAAATGGACTGAAATAGAACCATCATAGAACCATGAACCATTAGGCTTGGAACAGACCTCCAAGATCATCGAGTCTACCCTGATGAGGTGCCCGATGCCCACCTTGTCCCCCAGCCCAGAGCACTGAGTGCCATGGCCAGGCCTGCCTTGGACACCTCCAGGGCTGGGGACTCCAAACATCCCTGGGCAGCCCCTGCCAAGGCCTGACCACCCTTTCCAGGAAGGAATTCCTCCTCATGTCCCACCTGAGCATCCCCTGGCACAGCCTGAGGCCATTCCCTCTCCTCCTGTCCCTGTTCCCTGGGAGCAGAGCCCGACCCATCCCAGATCCCCCCTCCTGTCAGGGAGTTGCAGAGCCAGAAGGTCCCCCCTGAGCCTCCTTTTCTCCAGGCTGAGCCCCCCCAGCTCCATCAGCCACTCCTGCTGCTCCAGCCCCTTCCCAGCTCCGTTCCCTTCCCTGTACACTCTCTGTTCTGGGGCCCCTGGGGCAGCAGAGCAGGCGGAGGCTCAGCAGGGCTGCCCCGCTCGCCGTTGGCACCGAGGCAGCCGTGGCTGCTGTGATGTGGCAGTTCTTTGCCGAGAGCTGGACTGGGACCACCAACTCGCTTCAGACAGGCCACTAAACACCCAGCTGAGGGTAACCACGAGGTCGCTCCAACTCGGGCTGCATTCAAACTGGGGACTTGGAGGTGAAAAGACTCCGCACTCAATTACCAGTCCCCTGAGTCATCCCATCCACCCTCTATAGTTAGTTCAAAGTGCTCTGGTAAGCAATATCTGAGGACATTACATGTGTTCAAAATGCTAAAAATACACATGTGAGAGGGCAAGGAAAAGATCAGATCGCCCAAAAGTACATTTTCCTTTCTGTTTAAAAAGAAAATAAAGGAAAAAAAAAAAAGAAAAAAAATCATGATTCTAAAACTTCCAACTTCTTTATTTTTTTTTCCAAATACATAAAAGGCTCCCCTTGCCCACACCCTGCTTTGCCATACCAATTAATTTCTTGCAAATACCTTTAGAGTACTAAAGAGAGACTGCTCCTAGGAAAAAAATAATAATATTCCTTTTACCTTTGCATTTTCTAAATAGTTAAAGCAGAACTAGAAAGGAGGAGAAAGTACTTGAGGGGAGGGGGGTGAGAAGGGTAGCAGAAACAAAACAAAATGCTAAAAGCTGGATTAAAAAGGCCCCACGCTGAAAACGCCAAGTGCCGGGGATTCCACCAGGGATTCTCAAAGGTGGGATTTGTTTGAAGAGCGACGCTGCCCTCTGGTCCCTCAGGATAGGGCATTCTCAATGCAGCCCCACAGGGTCACCAGTCCATCTGTGCCACCTATCCCAGGATCTGACAAGTCTCCCCAGGGGCTCAGTTAAACAAGCCTCCAGTTTTTAAACAAAGTGGATTTTAATTGAGAAGCACCTGTGGTGAGAGCCCCCTGGCATTATTAAGAAGCGGATTTCTCCTAGTGAATCCCAGAGGCAAGAGGGAGGGGGGTGCAGGGAGACGGGGGCTGTCCATACGTCACACCTGCAACACAGAACCAGCCCTTTCATCAACCCCCTCGGAGAAATGTGTAGGATTTGCCCGCACCCCACGAGGAGTGTTCTTCCCAACAAGCTGTTCCCAGGGTGCTGAAAAGCTATCATTCATGAAAATGACTGAGGGGGAAGGAGGCACCAAAGGGGAGTTCAGGAGGCCACGGGCACCAGTGGGAGCCGCAGAATGAGACCCTCTGTAAGACATGCACCTGTTTGTGGCCACCACAACAGCTCAACTAGAAAGCTTACAGTCCCAAAGCGGGGGGGTGGGAGAGGGGGGGAAACAGAGAAAGCATAATGAGAGCTTGTCCTAATATCAAAATACACATTAACCCATGGGCTGCAGGCTCACAGCAGATGGCTGTAATGCAGAATAAAGCCCTGGCAATGAGAAGTACTCAGAACTCAGGAGGACACCTCAGACACATCCTGGTATCATCAAACAGACATAAGCTTGGGTCAAAGACTGGAATTGCACCACTTTATAAAGTATGGGGCTAAACCCCCCACTTTTTAAACAAAATTCAATGTTCAGCAGCTGAGAGGAGGTGCCAAGGTCTGTCCAAACGTAGTAATCAACAACTCCTGCACACAACAGTTTACAAGGCACGGAAAACAGAGGGAAATCAATGCCTGGATGCTACACAAATGCTGAGAATGACAAGGAATGTGCTGCAGTTTTAATGACACTTTTTTTTTTTGCCTTGTTCATACAAATCAACCTCACTTCTAGGCAAAAATAAGATGTGCAGAAGAAACACATAGTGCAGAATAAAAGAGGTAAGGAACAGAAATACCATCCCCATCCCATTCCATGTCTGGGAAAACAGGATTTTTTAAATGGTTTATCAACAATTTCAGATTGTTTGGTTGTTTTGCTTTTCTTTTAATATCACCCTGAAATAATAAGATATTGCTTGCCACAGTGCCTTGATCTGCAAGACTTGATTGAACTTTTTTTTTAAAACACTGACAACTTGGACTTAGATGAAGAGGGACTATTTACAAGAGCACGGACAGGACAAGGGGGAATGGCTTCAAATGACAGAGAGTAGGTTTAGACTGGATAAACTAAAGGCATTGCATAACAGTTCTGCAAGTGGACAAACAGGTTGAAATAATTCCTGAATGACAAGAGGAAAAAGTCAAGCAGAAATCCCTGTTGTGCAATTTTGTCTCTAAATTGATGTTTGCTCGTGCTACAAAAATGAAAAGGAACTTCCAAGTTTAATATAGCTGTGTTATGGAAGTTATCTGAAGTTTAAACGCTGCCAAGTGCAAATTACACACGTGTCTTGCTCAGGAACTCCTGTGATGTCTCCAGAGCATCACCAGTGCAGCAGTAGCTGCGCTTCTGAACTCAGGTGAGATGCTGTGCAGCAAAAACCAGCATGTTAATTCTAAATGCTCCAGGCTTCCCTTTGTCTCTACCTCCTATGAAAAGCCATGCAAAACTAGAATTCTCTGATTTATTTGTATATTTTCCCTGCACTATTTAAATATTATAACTATTTTTTCTGAATTATGTACTACTTTTACAGTAAGCTGTAAAGCTGCAGAAAATGATGAGCATGACTGTAGAGTATTTTGATTCCAATAAGGACTCCAACCTTAATGATTCCATGACTCTATAGGGCATTTAAATGCAGTGCAGAGCCAATCCTGCCCAAATTACATTTGAAAGATGACATCTCTTTCTCTTAGTCTGGAGAGGCTCTTCCTAAAAGACAGCAAACTTCTGCAAGTGTCCAGAGAACAAGAGGAATGATGCAAACTAACCATGCTCTCTCATGTGACTGATGTGTTCTCCATCTTCCAGGAGACCTGAACTCCCCCCTCTCTCACCCCTCAAGACCCATTCCCATTTGCTGCTGCCTTCTCCAGTCTGGGCAGTTCCACATCAGACAGACACCACCAGGCAGCTCTGAGAGAAGTCCTGGGAATCCCTCAGTTCTTAACTTCTTTTCAAGCACCACACTAGTGAGATGTGGCAAAGGCCCTGTACAGACAGTGGACTCAGGACTGGAACATTAATTCAGCAAATTTAGTAGCTCAGCTCCCAGGGCTGCTTTCAATATATAAACTAAGGTTTTTCAGAGCTTACAGTACGGGCAAATTAGGGACAGATTATGCCAGAGGAAAATGCATCACTCACATTTATGCTGGGAATAGATAAGTCTATAAAAATTGATATTAGGGATACTATTGACATACACAGAAAATGCCAGTTTCTCATCCTCATAAGTTCCTGGATGTTATCACAAATCACTGGGAGAGGAAGCTCCCATAGAGAAACCAGTTAAGCCTAATGCATGAACAGCCTCCCCGGGAATGGTTATGCCTCTCCCAAGCTCCAAGCGACTGGAGACGGGTGACCCCACGGCAAGCCTTGGGCAGCGCGTCAGGACCCTGGACAGCACCGCGGGGATCCGGTGCCCGCACACACGGCGATGTTCTCTGCACGGGAGGATGCAGGCATTGCAAAGGGCGGGGAAAGCCAAGGGAATCAGAAAGGCACAGAACGGGCTGGGCTGGAAGGGGCCTTAAAGCCCAGCCAGCCCCTCTCAGACTGTTCTTGCTCAATGAATAACCACCCTTGTACCTGTTCCAGTTTCTCCTCTGACCAACTCTTCTCTGTCCCTCAACATCAGTCACAGGGAGCTCAGGTTTGTGCTCATGCCCAGACCAGGGATCCTCCACTCTCTCCAATCTCTCTTTAAAGATGAATTCTCACCACACAGAGTTGAATTAGCCTGAACTGGAGCGTTGCAATACAGTGACTTCTTCTTGCTTTCCTAGTTGCATCTGTGGTAGAATCATAGAATAGAATCACAGACTGGTTTGGGTTGGAAGGGACCTTAAAGATCATCTGCTTCCAACCCCCTGCCATGGGTAGGGACACCTTCCACTAGCCCAGGTTGCTCAGAGCCCCATCCAACCTGGCCTTGGATACTTCCAGGGATGGGGCAGCCACAGCTTCTCTGGGCACCCTGCGCCAGGGTCTCACCACCCTCACAGGGAGGAATTTATTCCTAAACCTGTGTTCTCCCACATTCCTTCATGAATTCCCCCTTTCAGTACAGAGAAGTCTACTCTAAGCAGAGAGTGAATTCTAACCCAAGGCTACAGCTCAGGCTTGGTACAAAGACTGAAGGCAATTTTGGGTACAGCCTCACATTTTCAATACTTTCTTGTTTGCAAATCAAGGGGAGTTTTTTTTCCGAGTCTCACTACACAGACACCTGCACAAACCTCAAAATACAAAACCAACTGTTAAATAAAGATTGTGACAATGGCACTGACTGCCTGGGATTTGGGGTTTTGTTGCTTGTATTTAAAAATGTATTTTACAGGTATTTTAGGCAAAACAAATCTAAATTATTAGAAGCAGTAAAAAAAAAAAAAATCAGAGTTTTGCAAACATTTCAGCTTATTTCTCACAATTTGCAAGAAAGCTCTTCTAAAACCTATCCACTTATGATGAAGAAACCAACTCCCTATTCCCTTTTAATAATAAATAGACCTTAAAAAAAAAAAAAATCAAACAAATCTGACCAGTTGTTTGAAAGCACTCGAAAGCAATAAGATGGTCACAAGACTTGATCTGCCTGTTCTGCCCCTTTACAAACTCACTAAAGCTTGCTTTTTATGACTGATTGCTGTGCTGTATTAATCCCTGAGCATATAAAACGAGTCTATTGGAGGCTGGGACTCCACTGGGGGAGGACAGGGAACCTGCTGTGTTCCGAGAATTAATCCATCCTGGAAAATGAAAAGCCAGCCACTCACAATACAGTAATCAGCATGTTCTCTGCTGTGAAAGCCCTACGTTTCCCTTTTAGAAAACACAACTATTACTTCATTATGCACCAAAACACACAATCCCCTTCCATTTATTGGTGTTTGTTATTATTTGGCTTATATTTACAGGCTTGTGCATATTCCACTGGTGGGTATACAACTGTCAAGTTAAAAAAAGACACCCTGTCTGTTCCCATCTGCTTAAAAGGAAAGAGGGACTCCCACTGCTTTTTCCACAACTAAAGTTCTTTCTGGATTTGCTTTGTGAACAGGATTTTAACTCTTTATCACCCTAAATAAAAGGAAATTCTTTGCATTTTTTTCCTTACATGGAAAGTTCATTTTCTGTTCAGGACAATTCTATATATTTTTTCTCATTTTGTTAAATCATTTAACATGATTTTCCTAAGAAGTAGCACTAAAATAAAAATGTTTGAAGCTTTATATTGCTCAATTGGAAACAACTTCATTTCAGATAGTGTTATATGTGATGGTCCTTTGTTAGCACAAATTTAACTCTTTTTTTTTTAAAGATGAATGATGCAGCCTTCTGAATAACGCTTTTTTATATATAAGAGTAGAATTCTTTCCCCCCTGCCCCCACTTAGGGGTGAGAAGTATGAATCTTTCACTGTTTTATGGAGATAAAGATTAAAAAACCCCTAGAAACCCAGCTGTAAATCTGATGTGACACACTAATGATACTGTTAAAGGAATTCTGGCCTAAACACAAGAATTAAGGCTGAAGGAAAACATTGAGAAACCACATGCTCAAGAAGAACCACAACCATATCCCTTTTCCCTTCAGCCAGGAAAAGGCACCCACCTGTATAAGACACAACTTTATAAACCAGCACTTCAACACAAATTAATACCTGAGAAAATGTTCCTGTCAAAATATTTTTAAAAAGAAAATAAAGCACTTTGCTTATAGTCAAGTTTACTCTTTGCTAACACAAAGAACACTTTTCTCCCCATTTGTTTTCCATTTAAAAAGTCACTAAAAGCACCAAGAGTTAGTGTCTTTGTTCTTACTGCCATTATCTCTTTCTAGACCCCATTTACCTGAGAAAGGGCTGAAGACAGCAGTGTTGGATCCTTGCCTTGGAAGTCCACAGGTGCCTAAAATCCCTCTGGGTCAAATCTATAGTCCCACCAGGGCAGACACTGAGGTCCTCCAGTTAACTTGAACCACCTCAGCAGTCCAGCTCTACTCACCAGCACTTTTAAGTGCTGCTGTGGATTTCTCACCGCTCAAAGTAACGTGTTCTTTCCATTTTTAAATCAAAAAACTGAACTGGAGGAGCATAAGCTGATGTACATGGCTGAAGGCTGGTTACAGACACGTGGAGTTAAAGGACATAAACTTGCCTTTCCTTTTAAGAACGGGATAAATGCCAACAAATTAACTTTCCTGAGACCTGAGAGTTGGAGATCACTGGAGGTAATCAAATGACAGTAACAAGACACAAGCACCAGCCATATTAAGCTGCAATTCCTGTTCTGCTCGTGCATGGAGGATTACATTTCTTGGCTTCCAGAGCAAAGCTGTGGCACACACAGAGTTAACTGTGCCCCCCACCCTGGCTTCACCCCCCTTCCCCCCATCTCATTCATGCCACATTCCACAGTGGCAGGGTCCAACAACAATATAGGAGGGTACCCAAAATGAAGAGGCAGAGCCTTCCATTCTTCTGCCTCTCTTGAATTAATTAACTGGAAATGAGTTTTGTCAATGTTTTGGAAAGGCAGAGGGGTGAAAAGAAACTCCTAGAATTAATCACAGTGAGAAACTACCTCTTCAGCAGTCTGCCAGAGTTCAGAAAACCCATGAGAAGTGCAAAATAAAAGGAAAGTGGGCTGACTTACCCTCCAAAGGAACAAATAAAATTCAAACAAACACCCAAGTCTCCAAAACAGAGACATGCCCCAGTGCAAAGGAATGCAGCATCTGTTGCCACAACAGCTTCAGCTTTAGTTTTAATACACTTGTCAAGAAGACTGAAAGGTAACAAGGTAGAAAAGAAGGTTTACCAATAATTCAAATACACAAAAGGCATGTTGTGTTTAATTCACTAAATATTTATGTACATCCAACATCCCATCGATCCTTAAATAAATAGAGATAAATTTGAGTCCCATGACAGAAAACTTTGATTGTTTAGCCCTGACTCAGCACAGATCTTTTACATGGAGAGGGCAGCCTGCAAAACAGCTCTTTCTTTGGAGAGTTTTTTAACAACAGTTATCTCCAGGTTCAGCAAAGGAAATTATAACTCAATACCGCACCTATGACGCCCTCTTACTAAGGAAACAAGAATTGCAGCCCACTGACAAGAAGGACTTTGTTGCACAGGCTGATTTACCCAAGTGTTCAGGAAACACAGAGGTGTGCTTTTGTTCACGATAGTGAGGCAGAAGCATCATTTGGCAGCTTTTCTGACAATGAATGTAACACTTCCAGCAGACTGCGCCTGAAAAGGAGGAAATCTTGACTAGCTGAGCCGGGAAAACTATTTTATAAGAGAAATACTCCTTGGCTCAGGAGGGCTTTTTCCTGGCAGACCTCAGGATTAGCCTGCCCTCCTGATTCTCCATCTCCAAGCCCATGCTCTCCAGGGCAGAGCCCTCGGCCAGCCCCTGCTCCTCCAGCCGCGCAATCAGCTCCTGGTTCCGCTCGTTCTGCTCCGTGAGATTCCGGATGGCAAAAACTGCCCACTGGTTCACAACTGGGGGGCAGAGTCAAGGACTGGTTATTTATTTAGAGATGAACCATGGTTTATTGTGGTTGATTACTGCATTCCCCTTCCTCTGCCCTCCCCCAGTCCCTCAACCCCCAAAACCCCATAGAAAATCAAGGGTTTGAAAAAGTAAGACATTTAAGACAGGTGTTGACACTGAGCCTGCAAATACTTGCATATGATGTAACTTAATTTATATTAATTTTTATAGACATATTAATTTTTAATAGAATGAGGTATGTCCATTAACTTCAAGCAAGTTTACCAGGGTTTGTGTTAGGAAAAAAATGCTAACAAAGATACAAATGAACTGCAAGAATTAAATGGAAATATTGTTTCAAACCACTTGAAATATTCTTATAACTGAAATATTCCAACAATGATCTTCCTAGTGGGATTAAATAAAAAAATCAGTCACACTTTAACATTACACTTCCAAGCACTGGCAAACAAAATAAGCTGTAAATCATGTCCATGAACAGACAACTACTATTTTCACCGCAAAAGGTGAAGAGACATAAAAAAAAGAAATTATCCAGGCTAATATCTGAAAATAGCACAAATAACGTCACAGACACTTTAAAGCCTTTAACTTCTAATGTTACTTAAGCTGGGTCCTTTGTGCCTGGGAGCTTTTACACACTTTCCAGGAGACCAGACCCCAGGGTCACTGTCAGGGAGCTCCTGCTGACGTTGGAACGGGCACAAGCTGCAACTCATTCACCTTCTAAGGTGGTCCCTTGGGGCGAGGATTGAGGCACATGTCAGGGCTGTAGACAAAGGATTTAAATTCCCAGGATTATCAGCCAGGCATCTTCCAAGTGAACTACAGTGTTCATTTTATGAAGTGTCAGAGATGTTGGTCCCAGCTCTGCAGCTGAAAGGCTGTTTGATATAATCTTTCCCAAGTTACCCTTTCTGAATCACACAAGTGGTTTGCCTGCAGGGCACCAATTATTTACTACATGTAGCTTCACATCCAGGAGAGGAATATGCATAATTTACTCATCTCCTTGAGTCTTTTGGGTTGGAGAGTGTGTAAGCACGGAGATAAGATGGTGTTCTTGTGGCATTTGCCAGGGGGTGACAGGAGGGAAAAACTCCTCAGCTGGGGAAAATGGGAACTTCAGACAAAACAACAGAAGAGAGGAACTGGCCTTACACAACATCACACCATCTATCTTACACATCCCCAAGAGAGAGAGAAAGGTTTGGATGAAGAGCAGCCTGGACACACCTGGCAGGGAACTGCCCTGCACTGGCATGGGTCACTGAAACACTCTCCTGCCTTTTAGCAGCAATTTATATTTATTTTCACATTCAAGAAGTCCAGAATTGAAAATCAAAATGACAAAGCACTAACAACTACAAGGCTTTTTTTTTTTTTTTTTTCTTTCTCTGACAGAGCTCTTTACACTTTGCCAGGAAACATGCTGCACACCTTCTTGGTTCAGAAAATTCCAGTGTGAGGTCATGACAGAGGAGAGAAATTAAGACCAAAAAAATTCCTGCATCGCATCGCCTTAACAGGTGAACGTGACAAAGAATATCAATGTGTTCTCTTCTGTCAGTGCATGACTACTACAGCTGAGCGAAAAGACAAGTGCCAAGCTACACTAAACTTACATAAACTGAGCATTTCCACTGAAGATTACATTTGAGCATCTAAATCAAAAAATGCCAAAGAAGTACAATCACACACAAGCAGACTCTCAGTTGGTAGCAGCAGTGGTGAGAACAGATTTCAGAACAGCAAAGCAGGCAAGCTCATGAATGCTGACGAACCAAGGCTGAAACCTTGCAGGTCTTTCCCAGGTCTGATTTAGGGCATTGCACCAGTGCCAAAAAGCAACATGAAGGTCTCCCAATGGACTGTGAGAAACATGCTACCACCCTCCCTGGCTCTGCTCCTGCGATGAGGAGCAGATCTTTCCTGTTGTGTTCCTAAAATACAGCTCTGTGTAAAACACAGCAGTTACAGAAAAGAAAATCTTCAAGAACAACAGCAATTTTCAGTGACAGTTCTCAGTCTCACCAAGTACCACACAGACACAGAAGTACTCGCAGAAAGGCCTGTGTGCATTTACTTTGGCAATAACCCTGTTACCATCATCCTTATGTCCTTAAACACAAACCCACTGCTAAATCCCACAGCAAACGCTGTTTCCCCATTACCAGATACACCCATGTTTACATAATATCTCAGACATCCTCATTATCTTACGAACTTATCACCATTCTGGCATTTATCATTATTGACTACTGTAGCTGAAGCTGCAGAATGGTTTCAATAACATTTTCCCTCCTTCACAAACTCCTTTCTGTGTGTAGGTTGCCCATTGTGCCTGCACCATGAATATTCATGACCCCTTATTCATGCTGGAGGAGGCTGAGCCTTTGGGGGGCTTGGAGCAGACCCGAGTGTCAGCGAGATTAAAGCCAGGCCCCAGCTAATACTCACATTACCCTCTTGCTCCTCTCCAAAGACAGAGACACAGGGAGAAAATTAAACATATTCAAGAGTCTCTAATCCTACCAACACTTCAAGCACTTTATTGTATGCTCAGCTTTAGAAAGAGAGGTTCTAAAGTTGCCATAGCTACTACAAATAAGAGCATGAGCCTGTTTGTTGTGAAACTGTACCAAAGAGAAGAAACACAGCAAGTGCAGCACATCTCATGGCACAGACTTGTCTGGATTTTTCCAACAGGGTGTATTGCACTCCCAAATAAATTCACATTTCAGACAAGAGAAGATGATGACACTCTGTCACAGGGAAGAGGGCATACAAAAGGAAGAAAACAATTCATTTCAGTTTGCAGAAGCCTCATCACCAGACTATCTGTTTAGGGACTGAGAGCAAACATTTCTGTGCATTTACAGCAACCCTTTTCCAAAACCCTTCAGTACTGGGTGCTGTGGGATTCCTATGCTATTTTGACCTACACAAACTGTAACAAAACTGGATCAACGTGCCCTGTCTTCCATACTTGTGTAACAGCTTCCTTCCACAATTTAAAATTTAAAATCATCTCCACTCCTCTGGGTTGTAACTTCAACTGTCAGGGAGGAGGGAACACAGAGGAAGAGAGGTGGAGAAGATCAGCCCTAAGGGATGAGAAATGTTACTATCTGGAAGCCATGAAAATCTACACCACTAAATCCTGTGGAAGTTTGGCCACTGACTGCAAAGGAAACTTTTCACAATTCTCTTGCTTCTTTTCCCTTGGAGTGCAGTCCAAGGCATTGCTGGAGTCAAGGCAGGAGCCCAGTGACTGGTTTGTAGGTGTAATGGGGTGTGAAAGTACCCCCAAGCCCTGCCAGGAGTCCCTAACCAACACCCCACAGCCACGCATTACTGGGGAGCAGGACTTCCAGACCAGTTCTCAGAGGGAGTATTCCAGTTTCTCACTCCCATATTACCAATCCAGCTGGGACTGAACGTTCCTGACAAGCCCAGTGCAGCGACCAAACAAAGTTATTCATGAGGTTTGAGGCTGACGAGGTAAATGCACAGCAATGCACAAGGAACCATGGAAGTATATTGCTTGAAAAAGGCAAGTTTTACAAGTTAAGTATTACCATTAACTAATACAGGATACTGAAGAGTGATGACAGGGAGAATGACATACATACATCTGTTTTCCTAAGTCCCCTTCACAGTTATTAATACTGAGGAATGTCTAAATACAATGTTCCTGGTGGATGGTTTGATTTATTACACAGTGTTAGACCATTCCCTGCACTACAGTCAGTTTTCCATAATTAAATTACTCCTTAGGAACTTTCTTCCTTAAGAATAATTAGGTCTTATAAGAAAAAGAGGATATTCTTTGTTCTATCCCATTACTTCATTTAACATGGGTTTTTATTATTTAAGTATCAACTACATTTTAATCAAATATAGGAGGAGATACAAAACCTTATTAAGAAAGTCAACTCCCATGGGTTGGCACCCTCATCAAATGGGCTGTTTATGCAACCCACAGCTAAAAGCCATCCAACTTTATATGACCTGTTCTGGAACAGCTCTATAGGGCTAAACCCCAGAGACAACAAAAATACAATTCTTGTTAACTGTATTTCTTTCTGGTCTTCAAAAAATAATCCCATTTTCACTCAAAATTCTGTAGACTGGAATGAAATACTGAAGTGTTATGTTAGAAGAGTCACTTCCACTTGCAGACATGACTGGACCGCACTGAAAAGACAAACCATTTCCCCTTCAAGCCTGTCAGTACATTTAAGCACTTCTGTTTCACAGAACCTTGAAGATAACTCCTCTCCCCATTGAAGAGGTCTCTGGACAACCATCACAACTGCCCAGCACAGCTGGGAACAATGTGCTGGGACTGACCACATGCAGCAGACAGGCAGTTCTGGTCCCCACATCAGCCAAATCACTTACAAAGCTCTACGGGTTTCTTACTGTTGGCGGTTTAAGTAGTTTTAGCAAGTCCTACAAGTTGCATAAGGTGATAGAAATTCATTACAACTCCTTTACCTTTTAAAGTCAATTCTACTTGGGCTTAAGAGATTACCAAAAATGTAGTAACAGAAAATGTAAAGAATGAAAGGTTTTATCTTAATTTACTTCCTTATTTCCGAGAGCCTAATTTATATTTTCAAAATTAATGCACTGGACTCTATTTATATTTCACATTGAATTATCAGCATCAGAAAACTTCAGGAATTCAGCCTATACAAACTTAAAATACTCTACCTAGAAGGTAGAATAAAAAAGTCTACAATATTCCAATTACCTGTATTTTCTTTTATTCCAGAGCAGTTTTTACCACCTACGACTGCAGTCACCACACTCTGGGTGACTGAGTGAGCTTTCAAAAGCTAGAAAAGGGCAGTATTGTATGATCTGGGAATGTCCCTCCTTCCTTGCCCTGCTCTTGCAGAGTCAACACAGCACAACCCATTTAACCCAGAAGGCTCCAAGGCACAGAGGTGCCCCTGGATGCTGGGAGAGGCTTTTACTCCTGCCCCCACTCTTTAGGGATAAGATCTGAAACACAGGGAAGGGAAAGCAGAGGTTCATTTCTACTGCAGGTACCTGTCACCTGGGCCCCGGGATGGGGGGGAGGGCTGGACCATCCTGTGCCCAACAAGGCCCCGTCGCCGCCACAGCGTGGCAGCAGAGCCTCACTGGACTGTGCCATGGGAGCCGCTCCTTCCCCCCCCCCCCCCCCTCCTCACCTGGCCTGTCCTGCCCTCTCCTCACTTTGAACTGCTCACTCTAAAGCCACCCAAACAGTTTCAGTACAAAGGTAACGCTCTCTGTGATTCACAGCCTACAGAAAGTAGGAAACGTCTGTAGCAGAAAATAATTGTACGTTTAATAGTTCTTCCACTCCCCAGGCCCTCACTAACCTCCCACAACAGTAGCTCTGCCTTCCTCTTGCAGACAAGCACCATCTTCCTGGCTACTTGTATTTAGCTCAGCCTTTGATCCTACCCATCATCTGTAATGATGAACCCATTTTTTTAAGCGTGCCCTGTGGGACACAGGGACTTATATCTTCTGAATAACCAGCCATGTTAAATATCACCTATGACTTCAGCGAGAGCTCACCCCATTCAAGTATCTATGGAGAACAAATGTCCTCTTAAGACCAGAATGGACAACTAAACCTCTTTTGCCCAAGACTTCTGCACAGATGACCCAAGGCCAGTCCCTCAATTCTGTTTCATGTACAAGATATTTTCCGCCCCTTTTTCTGAGGGACTTCCTGCATTGACTAGGAGATTCCACTGTGTCCCTAAATAAACTGTCCCAGGAGGTAAATCTCTCACTCATTACAGCCTGTGATTTATTTCTGGTTTAGATTTGTTCAGACTTGTTTCCAAACATTGATTTTCATTACAGATTTTGAAAAAATAGTCCCCACATCATAACCAAGGCACTTGGTAAAGCATCTTTGGCATGAACTAAAGAAAGAAACCAAGGGAGATATTCCAAGCTTTGCAAAATTCTTGTGTCCCTTCCCTCCATTTGGATTTTTCAGCATCCCTTTGGAAGCACAGGCACTGGAGCTAGGTAAACCATTCTGCCCAGATGTGCTGTACGCCTGATTGCAAGTGCAGGGCAGCTGCCCACTCCCCTGGCTGGGAGTAATTCAGAAGAAGTGAAAACCAGCTGCTCACAATATCCAGTTGCCCTCTCACTCCCAGTTGGGCTCCCAGCAGAGCAGTCCAAACTCCCAGGGCCATTTCCAGCACTGTTCAGCCCTGACAGCCAGAGCAAAGCACGAGGCTCATTCTGAGCTCCAAGGCTCTAACTACACCCTCCCCTCAGTGCTGTGCAGCCGAACGACACCCCACACTCAGTCACTGGCGTTTACAGCTCCAGCACTCGGGGTCACTGAGGCATTTCTTACCTGCAGCAATATGGGATTTCTCCCCAGATCACTGGTGTTTCTGGGTTAACAGTTCACACAAGACACACTGAGCAGTATTACACACCCAGATTGTTATTAGCCTCTAGTGCCTGCCAGCTAAACATTTAATATATATTCTATGTGCTGCCTTTCGTGCTCTATGGGACTTAACCCAGTGCCAAAACACCTTAGCATACTATGAACTTCAACACAAAATTTGGGTCAAGTACTCCAGAGCTACAAAAGCCATAGGGTATGTTTAGGTCTGTCAGGCTATTTTTATTATAATGTCTCTTATGCCAAAACTTGCAGAACTTCCAAAAAAAAAATTAAGCCATAACCTCTAGTTTGTTTTCCTTTGCCCTATACTCAGACTTGTAATACTAGCTTAAAACCATGAATATGACACATTCATTTGTGCTGCTCAGACTGCCAATTTTTTTTTTAAAGTATGACTTACATTTTTAATAGAAACCCATAATTTATGAGCAACTATAAATCATCTGGTTTTAAAACAGAAAGAATCACACTCTTGATCGATCTCAAGTTAGTGTTCCACAGTCAAAATATTCTCTTACAGTCCTCTCTCTTAATACTAATCCCACTTTTAGAGTTCATGGCAACTAAATCTGTTGGTTATCCCTACGAGGTACCAAGGTTAGGAGGCTGTTATGTTACAAAGAAAAAGCTTCCACTGCTGTTACCTAACTGCTCAAGGTGCCTCAGCTTATCTTCTCTTCCCAGGTACGGAAAAAAAATGTAAAAATTCCATCCAGTTGAAACCCGTGTATCAAATTACTATTTAAACCTCCCACAACCATCGAGATATGAAGCACAGGGGGGTGGTACCTGTGTCCACAAACTGATTACATATCACTGGAGTGGTCCTTTTAAACGTCCTGGGATGCGGAAAGGAAAAGGCTCCACCCTCACACAGAAATATTTTCATGTGCGTTTCCAGGCATGCACAGAGAAATAAACAGCTTTTCTAAAATGCTTTAAAATGGCGATTACAGAAGTCAAATAATACTTTGAAGAATCTGGCACTAAACTTAAAAACACAACCTGGCTCATACCTGGCGTGTGGCAAAGCTAATTATAACTTACCACTCTAAGGTAGATGACAAGTTGAGCTGACACAACTTGGATTGAAGCTCTTTTTCTGTTTATAATCTCTAGGGATCCATCCATTTATATGGACTCCACAAGGACCTGTATGCCAGCTTATCTTTCAGCAAAATACGTCTTTTATTGATTCAGGGTCTCTGAATAACTCCCCCCCTGCTGCTTATGGTCATCTCAAATGTCACTTTATGACAAACAGTCAAAACAATGAAGGTAAATGCAACTCCAGTTCCATCCTCACAGACACCAACCGATGCCCAGTGTGCACCCAAAAATAACAGTGGTTGAAATAAATGGGTGTTTTGAAAGATGCAACTGAATTATAACCATGTATGCATTTAGCAAAATAGCCATTAGCCACAATTCCATCTAGGATTTCAGGAAATGGCTGCATCTCCTTCAGGAAATCTCCACACACCAGAAGACAGGAACAAACCCACAAGGTCAGCAGAACGGACTGCAAATATACCCTGAGCGATAGCAAAGGTTTGGGAAACCATTTGGAAATCAAAAGAACAGTTTAGCCAAAGATCTGAGGCAGGGAGGGCAAGTCGTTCAGGGCTCAGGAACAAGGCATTCACCAGCTGAAGGTAAAACTGTTCTAATAACAGTGACCAAAAACAGGGCAACAGGAAGACGTCAGAAAAAAGTTATTATGCAAAGCACTGGCCAGATGACATCCCAATATTCTTTGGAGGTATGCACAAGAAAAAATTTCAAGACGACAGACTGAAACATGATAAGGTGGTTGTAGAAGGCATTCCATTCTCAACAATATTTCTGAACCACTCCTAGCTTTACTTAAAAAAAACAAAAACCCAAAACCCAAAACCTTTGGCTTTCAAATTTCTAGTGCTCTGTCTCAGCCCAGAGGGGAATTTGTCAAAAGAAAGTCTACAGAAAAATCAAGCAAGCTGTTTGAGCTATAAAAGCAGTGAAATATTATATATTTTCTTCATTTCTTTCTTTTTTTTTGGAGGGAGGGGGAGGTCCTCCTGGTAACTAAAGATCTGCTTGCTGTCAAGAACTGAAGCCTGTCATGGATTTAAGTCCACCAAAAGGATTAGGGCAGAGAACAAATATGACAATATTTGGTTTAGAAATAGAGTTATTAACTTTAATTCCTCACTTTTACATGCATGAGTTGGTGCCTACAGAGATTACTCCTCTCAGGGGATTAGAAATATCAGAATGTAACATTTGAAAGAGCCTTCCTGCATTCTGTACAGCTCTGTTACACTTCCTCCAGCTTTCAGACAGACCCTGAACATCACACGCTTCTTAATGAAGGCTGTTGTCACTCAGCATTCCTGGGTCACAATTTGTTCCTGGGCAGGAATGAGATACTAAAGAACTGATTCATATTCACATCTCTGCACATCTGCTTCAGTATCTTACAAATTCTCAAGAAAATCAATAATACCACCAACCTCCCCCCCAAAAAAAAACCTCAGAATTTCAGTATTTTTCACGTATTTTCAGTATTTTAATCATCCTGCAGATGCTCTAAAAATTGAATTTTAGAAATTATAGAACTTGCAACATGAAATATGCCATTAGGAACTGAAAATGTCCAAACACAAAGTGTAATCTGTGGTCATTTCCGGAAGACAAAAAAAGGGCAAATGCTTTAATTTCTTGGAGTATCTTTTTCTCTACTGCACACTGCATTCCTTCTGTGGTCTCAAGCCTTTCTCATATGAGGAGAATGTTGCATTTGATACAAATAAAGTTGTTCCTGGGGAACAGTTGGGATTACTGAGAGAGTTAGTAGATGTGGAAACTCTCACAAGGCATCTCCACATTTTTGTTTTCATTCTAAGATGAAGTTTCTGGCAATAAATACTTCAGAAGTGCAGTCTTTGAGTCGGAATTTAGACCTACCAAATATCGCGCTTAATGCAATAAGTTTTTGGATTGGTTCTTCACCTTTCACCAAGTTTCACCCTGAAGAGTTTGCAGCATGAAGATAAACAGCAAGATTAGGCTACACAAATGCCTCCTGTGCTCTTTCCAACAGGGAGCATGTGCCCAGATCCTCCCCCTTTGGAGCTCTGTAATAATCCCACTGAGGACATTTCAGATAATATACTGAAAAATCCTCCCTGGAGTGGAATCCAGAGCTCTTTGCTCCATTAACACTACTCTAAGAACAAAACTGGATAACTTGCAAATGCTTCTTTCAGGAGTGTAAGAATCACCCTGTCATCACAGTGACAGCAACAGACAGGTGACCTTCCCTTCTACAGCCAAGTGCAGTGCTTGGGAATAATTTTCCCCTTTCATCAGAATAGATAACACAAAGCTTGAAGCCTCTTGGGAATCACTGAAGAAACTGGCCCATCACTGCAGCCCAAAGAACCCCACCCTGATATAACACTGGGGGAGATTCCCTTCTGAGTCACACAGGCCCCTGGGATCCACTGTCTCTAATAAAATACAGCTCCAAAGAATTCGCAGCAACCTGCAGGAACAGGACAGGATCTGATCTGCTGAGTCAGGTGAAAAAAATAAGCCCCTCTCAGACTGTTCTTGCTCAATGAATAACCACCCTTGTACCTGTTCCAGTTTCTCCTCTGACCAACTCTTC
>JAWWES010000041.1:65344452-65375340 GCA_035583135.1 Lophotriccus pileatus
AATTGTTATTCTGACTTATAATCTCTCTTTTGAGTTGAGTTCATTTTCCCTGCTGGGTAACTCTTAAACCAGCACACTGCATCAGATCCTCATGACTGGAGTGTAGGGAACAGGCAAGGCTGAGACAACTGAACAGACCTGGCAGGAAAATGCCAAAGGAGTGATGTCCATGTACAAGGGAACACAAGTTAGATGCACTTTCAATGGGACTTACCAATTTATTATTAATTTATTGGAACCAATTTACAAGTATCAAACCAAGGGAAGGTGCAGCAAGGATATCACATTGCCAGCATTTCTGAAGTTTCCACAGCACTTAAGTAGTATTCCATGTATATATTCCATGTAGATATTCCATGATATCATACACAAGAATCTAAGTCATTTTCAAGACACTATAAGGCGATAATATTTTCAGGCAGATTATAGCAAGTTAATACTCAACTTCCACTGCAAACACTAAGCCTGCTTAATTGCTCCAGGGGCCTTTGAAAATCTCAGCAAAAGAGAACAATAAGCAGTAAATCCACCCCTTCAAAATGAAAGCAAACCCTTCCCCTCCACTGTCATTAGGTATTCCACAAAAACGTATTTCACTTCCACGAACACATCATAGCAGAGACAGAGCTATGCAAGAGTGATTAACAGGACTAATAAACTTTTCAGAAATATTCCAAACTTTGATTATGTACTCTCATACGAACGGGGAAGTGGAAGATCATTTCCATATTTCCCATTTCTAGACCATACTATTAGAATTTGTCAGACAAAGACACTTTGGCAGTGCTTTTCTTGCTGAAATTAAGCTAGTCTAACAAAACCTGGAGGAAAGCCACATTTTTTATCACTCAAATTAAAAAAAAATTCACATTTAAAGCTTGCTGCCCTTTTCTCTTTTTCCTCAGTGTGCAAACAAAACTGATTTTCTATACAGGAATTATAAAATAAAGGGTTCCAAGTGGTTTGATAGAAGCAGACTTACATTTTTAAAGTGACATGGTTTGACAGAAGCAGACTTACATTTTTAAAGTGACATGAAAAATGGAGGGACTAATTCAAAGACTTAAAATCAAGTTCATGTAACAATTCCCACCCACTTGCCTTCAAATTGAAATTGAAATTTGAAATCTAGTCTCAGACTTTTTAAAGAAAGTGCAAAAAGGAAAAACACAAGGGAATTAGGCATTGGTTCGCAATTATAGGACTGAAGGAAAAGGTAGGCAGGCATACACTTTAATTTGTTATTAAATAAAAAAAAAAATCTCAGCATAATTGTGATAGTAATTCAAAGACACACACAAAAATTGCCTCCTTTATACGATCAATTCCAACCCCTATTTCTAGAACAGCAATATATTGACATCAAGGTCAGGCATCTGTTTACATGTCAGAGTCCTGCCAGAACAACGTGTACTCACCTTGTCTTGGTTTTCCTTATTTTTGTAACATAAATTTCCAATCAAACGAATGAGATGAGATTTAAAACCCACGGCTGGATGTGAAACTTCTTCCTGCCCTGTCACAGCGTGCGTGGCAGTGAAAACATTCACAGCCTCTTTCCCAGCAAGGTGAGTTAATCTCAGGGTATCTACAGAAGATAAAACCACTTTAATTCAGTACCACGTGGAAATCAGTATCACTTGGCACAGAGCTTCACTACTGATTGTGGAGCTCAAAGTTAAACAGCACAGAGTCAGATATTCAGCACTCTATCAGAACTGTGACAGTCTGCTTCCCTCCGTGGTCTGTGGTAGTACAACCATCAAACACCACTGCAAGAGGGTATTTTTGCACACTTCTTACACACTAACATAGTTCAGACATGAAGTCTGAAGGTTGCTGTTCTCCATCTCCATTTGAACAGGCTGTTGAGGTTTCTGGCACCACAAATACACTGCTAAAAACAATGGGGGCTTGGGGAGGGCAGGGGAGTTTAACATATTTCTCTTCACAGACCATACAATTTTCTCACAAAATGGTGGCATACTTCAGCCTCAGAAAGTGCTGAGACTTAGGAAAGCACAGGTGAGGTTATGTACACCCCCTCCTCATTCCTCCCTGAGTATACAGAGCCTGTCTGGAACATCCTGGTTCTTTTCTTCCCTTGCTCTTTCTTAGCTGCTTTCAGATTGACCTTTAAAAGTCACTGAATTTGGTTGGTAACGTTCACACTGCACTTGAGTCTCAGTTTTCAGAAATTTGGGAAGGGAACAGGCATGGAGGAAAAGCCCTGTTTGTACTTCTGGAGGGAATTCTTCCATGCACCCAGCCAGTGGAAGAACACAGGCAGCAGCTGTGCTGCCCCTTGCACCGCTCCATGTACCAACGGCACACTGCTGACACCTGAACCAAGGGGCCAACAGAGCAAGCGGAGAAGCACAAAATTTCCAGGAACAAATCAAACATTTGAAAATGCAGATGAAGCCCATCTCCTATTGATTTGGTTTATGGCAAGGTCAGGATCGTAATGCCCACCCGCTGTGGCAGTCCCGTTTTTGTTCCCAGAGCTTCTCCCAGTGCGGAGAAGCCCACAGGCCAGCCCTGGGTGCTCGCTCACCGATGGCTGTTTCCAGCAGCCCGGGCAGAGCCTGCAGGTGTCCCAGCTGCCCACTGCTGGAGCTCATCTCACACAGGACGTCCAGGAGACGAATGGCCAGCAGAGCTTCCTGGGAATGGAAATGGTATTTCTGAACGCGCGCAGGAGGAACAGCCCAAACAGAAACCCGGGCACGTAAACTGGGGACAGTGACTCTCAGCACCCTGGCTTCTTTGCAGGTCTGCTAAAACTGCCAAGAGTACATTTATATAAAATGAGGACTTCTTTCTAGAATAACAATAATGTATTACACTGCAATAACTTCTTTCCTACAGGGTTATATGTGCCTGAAAAACCATGGGGAAACCAAAACAGAGCCATAAGGGATAAAATTTTAACAAAAACACAGTAGCTTCCAAAAGCAGAAATACAGAAAATTGCTAGCTGAGAAAATGATTTCTGTATAAATGTTTTCTTTGAGTTTATTCAGTCGGAGTGCCCCGCTTTAAAGACACAAACACCGCCTGCAAGACACCAATTTGTCATCCACAGGAATTTTGTAAAGTCCTGTGGTCAAATGAACTTTGGCTGCGAGAATTTACATTATTCTTGGCTAAACGGGGTTGGGATCAGAGATGCAGCATATTGGTGAGGTACAAGACACACCATTTTATTTGCATATTATTTATTCAGCCAGAGAACTATTTTTTCTCATGGAAAATACGCTGGGGCTGCAAGATGATCCCGCTCGAGGTGTGGTACCTAAACTGCAAGCAGCCATGAAAAAGCTCAGACACTGGTCACAGGAACTATTCCTGCCTTGTGTGGTCCAAGACAAAGACAGGCTTTCTTACCTTCAGGATAATATTTGTGAATCCATATAATCAATATAGTGTAATTAAAATCATCAGCAATAGTGCTGAGTGATTTAGTACTCCAATTACATCCGTTTCTTGCTCCTTGAAGATAGCAAATCACTACAGGGTCCAGATCCTAAAGTTTAATTTCCATTTTTTATCTCACAGAGGTGTAGGAAGGGGCAAGTCTTGCCCTAAATCATTCAATAAATTGCCTTCAACAGTACAAAACCAGACTGTAAATACATCCTGCTACAAATTAGGAACACTCTAATCGTATTTCAGAGACAGTAACTAGCTATTTATCACTTTTAAGAGCAACAAATAACTTAAAAACCACAAAGGAACTCCCAAATTCTGATCTACATTTGAAACTTGATAATTTCAAAAACACTTTTAAACATCTCTGCTTGGCTCCCTCCCCTGCTGTCAACCAAATTTTTTTTTTTTGCCTTTCACCTGTATGAAAGGAAGGCAGTAACGGAGAATACTTCCTTTTGAAGTTCAAACCCCTCAAATATTTTGAAATCTGGAGAGCCACCTTGATATGGATAATATCTGAGGAGCAAATAAGGAAATAATCGGAGAGTTTTTAAATAAATATATTTTGAGAGATACAAAAAAGATAATGCTTATGAAGAAATTAAATAAGGACTTGAAGTCCAGGGAAGGGTTTTATTTTGCAAGCATGGTTGAAAGTTAGTGCAAGCAAACTGATGCCCAAGTCAGGCTTAGAATGGAAAAGCTATTTTGAATGTTGGTTTAAGCACTGCAGAAGCATATGATTAACTTCTCATGGGTTTAAGATGGAAGCTACAAGACCTGAGGTTCCTTAAGGAAAAAAGGCAGTGTCTACATATAATAAATTAAACAGTGGATGGGACACCCAGACAACATTTTGGGATTCAGGCCAGTCCAAGGACTGCTCCCGGAAGGCAGTTTTCAATGTGGCCTCGGAGCTCTGGAGTCCAGGGCAGACAACTGGGACAGAGCCTGGCCAAGGCCCTGGGCTGCAGGGCCACAGAGCATCCAGGCAAAGCTGAGTTCAGTGGCACACATGTTGCCTGAAGCATTTTTAAGGACAGACTCCACATGCACAACTGCATTTTCTGCAGTCAAGTACAACTCTTACGCAAAACATAAAATATTGACACAATCAAGGGGAAACTGGTGCAGTTCTTGATGATTTCTTGTAAGAAAACAAATGGGCTTTAGGGCTGGAATGTCTCTTTTCCCATGGCAAGTGTATGTTATGAACAAATGTACACACACAGTGCACATGTACACATACTGCCCTCCATTTATTCAGCTATTATGACTCGTATTTGGTGTTCATTCAGTGAGCCCTTCTTCCCACAAACAGTGACACAGCTTATAGCACATTATGTTTATGTGAGAGAGGACTAAGAATTTGGTGTCAGGCAGATCAGACTCTTAAGTAATATTCACAGTGCTGCTGCCCCAGCACCTTCAAATTGGACAGAGACCTCCTTCCGCTGGGTGCAAACAAGTGGGTTTTTTCCAAGAACTGAAACCACAGAATACTTGGAAAGTAACCACAAAGGACTAAAAAAAAATGGGGAAAAAAACCCAAACAAATGAATTGCCTCAGTATATGTCCTGTTACTGCCAAGCTAGTACCTTTTCCAGAAATAGCCAATTAAGACAAAAAGAGATTGCCGTGTGGTTGTTGTTTTGTGTCTGTTTTTTTTTTTTTAACACATCCAACTATCACCTCCTCATGAAGTGATTTTTACTATCTTTCCTAACACCTCTCAAATTTAAAATTCTTGTGCCTATTTAAACAAACAAAAAAAGGCAGCAAGTACAACACTGTTTACCATTATCATATAAAAGCATCTAAGATCAGTGTTTCTACTCTGCCACTACTTCCCCAACCTAAACTGGGAAGTAACAAGTGCCCCTTGGGTAACAGTGGCAGTGCAGACTCACCACGGTAATGTCTGTCATCAATCATACCTCATCTCCTGCATCTGCTGCATCCGTTAACTTGAGCACAGCTCCACACTGCTCCTGGAAACAGCCCGCCAGGAAGGCGGCGTGGCTCGCCAACACCCTCCTCTCCTCGCTGCTAACACAGCTCTTCTCGCTCACTTGCGACATCAGCAGCTCCAGCAAAGTAACCCTGGAAGCACAAAACAACTTGTTAATCACCGAGCCAGAGAATGATCAGTAGAATAAGTGGATACACCTGTGAAAAATGTTACAATTAGCACACAGAGAGGATTTGTAAAAATTAAGAAATCTCACCAGTACTGGCTATCAATTTCTGTTTGCTGGTTTATTTCTGCACACCATTAATTTAATTCATCTTTCAATTAATACCATCTGGCCAGACAGTATTTTTCTCAGTCTATTTGAATTGCTAATTTCTTACGCCCTAACAAAATGTTACTGTGACTGCACGTTCCCTGTGTCTAAAGTTTCCACCAAAACAGCTCTTAAAAGCTGTTGTTAAGTTCAGCAAAATAAACACAGGCTATTTGTCATCTTCTGTTTGAAAACAGCAGCTTTTCACAACCCTTGCCTTGCCCCAGTCCTTCACTAGTTCTCCCTCATGACCCCAAACCAATTCTGAGCATAAACAGGAAAATAAAAACTGATATGTACTTTACACATCAACTGTTCTTTACAGTTGCTATAATGGTCACTTTATGGGCTAAGCAAATCCAAGTTAATTGCTTGTATACTCAGTAAGAATCACTCTGCATATTAAGCCAGCAATTAAGTGGATACATAATGAAGCTGCTCTATAAAATGTCCTTGGGTCATTTTTCTTCACAGCTTCAATGTCACTTTATTTCCAGTATCCCTTCACAATGTCAGGGCAAACTGGAAGCATTTAGTGGAAGTAGGGCTTGGAGGTGGCAGAGGCCCTCCTACAGCTCCCTGCTCCACGTGGGCTCCCGAGTCCCACCCTCACTCTCTCAGCCTGAAAGGGCACTCACTATTTATTGAACGGATTCAGGAGCGGGCTCAGGGTTTTCTTTCACTGAAATATTTGCAATTCAGATGGAAGGACCAACATTTAAGCATGTGGAATAGTTCAGACGCTTTTTCTTTTAAATTTACCAAGCAGGTTGTCAGGAGGGGAAGAGAAATGTCTTTCTCAGTGGAAAAAGCTCGGTCAACTGCTTTATTAACCTCCAAGAACCCACCCCTATTAATCACATAACAGCTCCTCAGTTCTCACTGAACTCAGCCCTCAGTGTCACTGATACAGCTGCACAAAACCATTCTCTGCAGGAGCACAAAACCCTTTTCAACACGGTGTCCCAGAAACGCTCCTGGCTCCTTTGGGATGGGAGGCTGATCCCCCTCTCCCAGGCTGTGCTTAGTGGTGCTCTGCAGGTCCCAGCTGGGCACCACAGCCTGCCCATCTCCAGGCTGACAGAGCCCAGCTCCCCCGCACCCCTCACCCCAGCACCCCTGACCGGCCAAGGCTTGCCCACCTGGCCCTGATACAAAACCCAAGGGAAGTGTCCTTCACCCCCCGACAGGGCTGGGATGACAGGTCACTTGACACCGAGTGTAGGGCCTTCCCAGCATGTGCTCAGCTAAGAACACAGGCTCCATGAACACAGGAGCTATTGCAATAAAACACCACCTCCTGCTTGGCAGGATTCTAGTCAGCTCTTGTTGCACCAACAATCCAAATAATACCCGTTTAGAAGTGACAAGCATTCCTTCTGTGAACAAGCCGGAGGGTTCACCATATAAGCTATTCAACAGATTAAATGGTTGCCAATAGGGAATATTTTGCATGACTCTTCCTCTTGCAATATAATTGGGTGCCTTTTTCCCACAACCATAATCCTTCCAGAAAAACAGGAGTGACGTTAAAACACCACCTGCATGACATTTCTTTATGAAGTTTTCTCTTCTCTTTAGGCATTCAAGTCAAACCGTTTTCCTGAGTTTTATTCCAGGCGTAGTCCTTCAGGACATGCCCATCTTTCCCTGAATTTCAAGCAAGTCTTTTGCCATTCAGCCCATAATTTCCTCAGAGCAACACGCTTTGTTCAGGTGCAAGTTCCCTGACATTCCTTTCTTCTATTGTTTCTCTCAGTTTTCTTCCAAGACTCACCCTAATTTTTCCAAGTTAGTTCTCCCACACAATGCAATTTGCCCATTTCCTTTACGTGATCTCATGACTGTTTAACTATTCAGATCACAGAGTTTATTTCTACTTGTTTGCCTAAATACAACAAATACGTATATACTTGGAGCTAAATACAGCAAATATGACAACTGTTATTACCAACTGAATTTTTCTAACACTCAGTTCAGAATCTAAAATGTAATTCTGTATATTTTATTTATGATTATACTTCTATTTGGAAATAATCATGCCCTGTCATTTTCCTTTTCCTTAGGTACTACTGAGGAACACTTTTTGTGAATCTCTTGCTTGCTTTCCTCTAGCCAAATTTGATGCTGACTAAACCGGTGTGAACTTAGAACAGCTACAATAAAGTATTTGCAATCATCAGTAAAACAAACTTCTGTCTCCTACAGCATGCAAATAAACCACAGCATTCAAGTGCAATTTAAATCTGGAAGCTCATTATTACAAAATACACTGAGCCTAAAACTAACAGTGCAAAATTCTATTGATTTTCTTATCATCAGTGTTTATATCAAGCATGCCAGACACTGAGTACCAGACACTTGGGACATTCTTCCTCTAACTTAGACTCCTCTTTGCTGAAACACTTCCCTGACAGCAATGGCTCCATGAGACAAATTAGGTCCTTCCTCAAAGCTTCCACTTCTTTCACCTTCAAATGATACTTGCGAGCATTGTATTAAATGCAAAACAGTAAATTTGTGAGCAGCTGTAATTCAGTGCTACTCTGTGTCTGTGAGCACTCTAGGGAACGAGTACGAAGAGGTGCCACTCACGGGGCTGCAGTGCCCGTTTCCAGCAGGCAGTTCCCTGGCTGCATCCTTCCCTGAGGACACCCCCCCACGGCACAGCAGATGCCAAACACAGAGGTGCAAGTAACTGAGCAGCTTAGAAACACCTGAAGCTCTTCCCCTGCATTTTTCTTGCTGTTAATTGCAGGAAAACACCTTCCTAAAACGGACAACACAGGTGTCACATCCTGAAGATTTGGCAATGTAATTAAGACAATCAAGGCATTAACTGACATTGTCCATGCTCAAGGCTAACTTGGATGAAAGCAAAACAGGCTTTTTCTAGATACTTCTGCCAAATATCTGCACACATGTGCAGGGATATCTCCAACCTGCTAAAAAATTCAAGCATCTCCATTCTTTTGGCTCAAGACTGTGGCCAAATGCCTCTCCAACAGGCCCCTGCAGAGAACCAGCAGGCACTGTCACAACCTCATGGGATCATCCATGTGATCCTGCACCAAAAGACCTTCAGCCAAGAGATCCCATCACCGTCTGTACCACGGGGTGTGAAACCAAATCAGCCCACATCTCTCTGGAGACTGATGATATCTACTGCTTCAAGGACAACAGCATCCTCACCCAGTCCTGCTTGTCCTCAAGGGCATTATGAAAACATACAAACCACCTGCCCTCCATGATATTCCCCAAAAGAATTAAACCCAGCTCATTCACTTAAAACAGCCTTTCCCACCAGCTGATTAAGGAGCCCCTACCTCCAGGCACATATTTGTTCAGCTCATACTTGTTCCCATTTGGTCATCCTGAATTACGGAGGAAGGCAGTATTTCCCTCCTCACCATTCCCATCCCATCCCTATACATTAATGATATTTAATTTATGGTTCAAAACCATCATCATGCTCTTTTTTTGCCTGACATCCCTTTTGTTTCTTTACAGTCTCCAATCAGTGCCTGTACCCTCATTTATAATGACACTGGAAACATAACAAAACACAGAAAAAACACATTAAAGTACTGTTTTGTTTAGTGCTTTGTCTCTCACCAGCAAAAACCATGTACAGAGAATTTACAGCTTCCCTGGGCAGAGGGGAAACAAAGCAGCCATGGTGAACACACAAACAAGGCAAGGTCTTCAAGCAGTTGGAAGAGCTGTAGAATTCCAGGACAGGGTTTCACAAAGTTCATTGCCCTAAAATAATTTTTTTAGCTTGCCCAACTCTCTATTAAAGCAACCATAAATGAGCCTTTTCCCACTATAGCAATGGCCATTTCCCATCAATTCAGCACACATTTACTCAAGCACCTGAAGGAAAACCAGCTATGCTTCTTCAAGGTGAAGGTTCACTGAAACTTTTGAACAGTGAAATATTAAAAAATAAGTAATCACAGGTATCTGCACATGAAGGTTTTGTAGGTTCTGCTCACCAGTACTGGACACACTTGCAGCTTTAGCAAAGACCTCCTTTTAGTTTCCTGTCATTACAACAGAAGTATGAACAGCTGAGAACATTTCTAATGGAGCTGTAAAACCCTGAAGGGTGTGGTGCTCTTCTGAAATCAAGAGCCAGGCATGAAATCTTGCCCTTTTTTTTTTGTGTGTGAAGTATTTCTTTACCAAGTAATGGCGCCAACCTGGATTCTGCAACCCTACATAAATCACTGCCAGTTGTGGCTAAGCTGTAATGTCAACCAACCAATTTAAAACCATTACTGACATAGAAACATGCATTTAGAGATTTTGTGCCAACTCTGAAACCACACAGTTTTTCAATCATGTGAACAGGATACTCTATATGGAATGCTAAATACTCAAAGCCACACTGGGTTTTGGGGTTACCTTTCTTGATTGCTCAGTTTGGCATAGAGGGCTTTTACCAGCTCTGGACATTGCAGCAAATGGTCTGTAACAATCAGGAACCTGAAGGAAGAAAGGAAAGTATTACTGGTGCTACAAAAGCAGCATCTACATTTATTCCAAATAGTGCTGGTTAGTTTTACTTGTAGATGAACAGGTGACATGCTTTTGGTCCTGTTTGCTAAAAGACAGAAAGAGCCACAAAATAATTGTGCATTGTTCTGCAGTGTTTTTCCTAACACAGTGAGGACCATTTCCCATCAGTTCAGCACACTTTTACTCACAATCGAGAAGGAAAGCTGATCAGAGCCTTTGGCCAGTTACACCACAATTCAAGCAATAAAACACTCATCCAAACCTTTATGTATCTCAGTCGACCTTTGGTCAAGATTGAAAACTATTATTCTACTCATCACAACATCACTTTAAGCCCAAACAGTCAAAAAAGTGGCCATTTTTTTTTAATTGATTTTATTTTTTATTTATTTTTTAATCTAACAAACCATCGAAGCAAACAGCCTCTCTCAAAAAGAATCCATCCAAAACTGACAACAGCCTATTCTTTCTTAATACTTTCTGTGGAAAGTGTGGTCAGCCTGCCCTTGTGCCAATGCCAGTATTTACACCCACAGCAGTCCATAGCAGATGACTGTCCTTTATTTTCAACCCAGACTCATACTCTCAGCATTATGGGAAGAAACAAAGTAGGTAAAAATATTTATCTCTTCAAATTACACTCCTAAGTGCACTGACAGTGCCATTTATTCCTCATAGGTACACACAAACTAAATGATTATTTTTAAAGCAGCATGTCTGGCTACTAAATACACAGTAATGACAGGTCAAGTCTCAGAGCATCCTCTGAGCTGATGAGGCCACAGAGAAAGAATAGCTGAAGTAATATTCAAACCAAGTGATTTCAGGATTGCCTCCACCTCCTCCCTAGTTTTCCCTTGGCTGAGAGCCTTTTTTTTGTGTGTAATCCACGACACAGCTAACAGGCACATCACACAGGAGTCTTCCAGCTGCAACAAAGTACTTTTTAGACAAGTGGGGAAATAGAAGAACAAGAGGTCCAAAAGATTAATAGCTACTCAATTTCTAACAGTAACTGTGGACTGAGCCAGCACTGGTTCAGTTACTGTAAATGACATTTTTTAGAGAGGAAAGGAGAAAAACTATTTCGTGCTGTGCTTTTTTTTTACTGATATTTGTACATTCACAAATGGAAAAAACCCAGCAGAGGCGTAGGGAGTCATCAACTTAAAATTGGCATGCTGAGGAGTGCAGAATTAATTCAAGAGTTTCTGAATACAAGTTTGAGGCTCCCCCGAAATCAGGAGCAAAAATGTGTTTCACCCGAGCTGCCATTACACCTGAGCAGAGTCAGCAGCAGAGCAGTCCAGGAGAACACTCCCACAGAGTGTCCTGAGCCAACAACTCACAGCCACCCACCCTAAACCTTCCCAGTGGTAACACCTGACCTTATTTTTCAGATTTAACTAGGAGCACAGGCCTAGTCTGGACCTGTGAAAGAAAGCAGCACAACACTCCACGCTGTGCAGAACACAGAACTTGGCCTCAGTGTACAAATTCCAGCTGACAATGCAGCAGAGTGCAAGTGCATTCAAGGAGACAGTCTGAAGCCCCATTTTTTTTCTGTGGTAGGGACTATGAATTAAAATCTTAATTTTCATGTTTAACATTACTTTGAGGAAACCTCCTTGAAATTTGTCTTGTAATTAACAGGCGATGCATAATTATCACGAAAAAGACCTAATGCTCCCAGGTGCACATCCCTGGTCACTACTGCAAAGGAGAAGGGCTGGGGTTCAGTCATTCCTTGGCTCTACACTCCTGTATTTACTCACACACGTTTCACAGTCATTAGAACGCTACCACTTGAGGAGCTTGGAGTATTTCAGACTTAAGTTTCTGCTTCTTACCCTTCTGATTTCATGACATGATGTAACACCTCAGAAAAGAGAAGCTGTGGCTGCCCCTGGATCCCTGGAAGCGCCCAAGGCCAGGCTGGACGGAGCTTGGAGCAACCTAGGCTAGTAGAAGGTGTCCTTGCCCATGGCAGGGGTTTGGAAGCAGCGATCTTTAACATCCCTTCCAACCCAAACCATCCTGGGATTCTATGAAGTGCCTGCTTCTGTATTTCAATGTCTCTTTTACCTTATCCACGTCCTGCACTACTGCATCGTGAAGAAGAGCATGAGCACATGTAACAATAGCATCACCAAGAGATAACTAGTAGTGTAGAAAAGCACTTTCAGCTCTTTCTACCATGCCCAGAAATTTTGGAGGTAGCTAAGCAAGGACGCAGCAAACTCACTCCAGTGTCTTTAGTTCTCAGCTCTCCTGTTTTTCATTTGGGGCAGGGGAAAAGAGGATGAAAAGTAAGCCCATCCACAGCTCTGAAATAAAGACATTCAGTTTTGGGTTACTGACTGAACATGGCATTTCAGATGCACACAAAAGGCTTTGGGAGGAGATCGAAACTCTCTTTGGGGGCTGACAGCAGAACCACTGGGATAAACTGAGGACCACTGTAATTTAGTGAAGGAAATGGTGAAAATTAAAGCTGTTACGCAGCGTAACACAGGAACAAATGAACAGTGTTAAATCTGCCAATTTTCTTAACTTTTTAAAAATTCTTTGGCCAAAATCCTAAAAAAATCCAGTGCTTCCATAGTAGATAAATACAGGAGGAGATGTTCAAAGACTTTCTAACAGCACAAGGGCTGTATTGTACCAGACTGAAGTTGAGAAGCAGCCAAGACGACGTGGTATGAGCTGCATTCACACTCAGTGTATTCCAAATGCCCACTAAGCTTGCTCCAATCCAGGCTGGGTGCAAGCAATCAGCTTCATCATCAAATGTCATGCTCCACATTAAGCTGATTTGATCCCATTAGGAAGTTTAGAGAACAGGCTCCTCAGTCTCACAAAATGAGGAAGAAAACCCCCCCAAATGTTTTCAAAGCATGAAGAACAAGCCACGGCAATTCTCTACTTGATCAGCAACTTTCAATCTCAAAACCAAAAGCATTTTTCATCACTCTACAATAATGCCACTATCCAAAATATTTAGTAAGAAGTAAGGAGCTATCTTTTTACTGTAATTTAACGGACAGATGTAAAACATCATCCAAATTTTGAAGCAAAAATGTAGAAAATTCAGACAGCTAACCTTTCAAAGCCTTATCATCAGCCTTTTTAGATGCTTAAAAAGCAATGTGCCTCATGAGGAACTGTTTGGAACCAGAGCATGTTTTAGAAGCAGAAGTATATTTTGTCCTTGCTCAAGAAAACAACCCTATCAAAAACATTTAAAAACAAACCAATTACAAGTATAAAGTTATTTACTAACAAATGGAACATGTGTCATCATAACACCTCTGTAAAGGAGATAATTCACCCCACTCCAGACCAGCACTTGTCACTCAAGAGAAGAATGAGGAAACCCTTGCAAGGCTCAACCCCGTGTCACAACACTCCTCTCCTGTGGGCTGTGCTCCAAGCACAGCACTGAACATCCTTCCATCTTCCAAAGGCATTCCCACAATGCATCCTGTCAGCAGCCCACGGCAGTGTCCGTCCACCAAGCCACCTCTCTCAGGTCTAGAGGACCAAGTTCAGATTATGTGCAATAGTTCTCTGGTTCAGAAGACACTCCCACTCAGTTTGATACCTACCTCTGAAAGGCACTGAAAAGAGATTTATTTTTACTTATATGTGAAGTTGGAACAATTTTTTTTCTGAAGAGCTACCAAGAAAAGCTGGAAGACCATGAGCAATAGCCAACAGCACTTTGTGCTAAAAGCACTTCCTGCTCCCCTCTCTCCACAGTGCACAGAAGAAGAAAGAGGTGACAAGATAATGAAATGTGTGAGGCTGGCCTTTGAAAGATTGAGGACATCTGTGCCAATTCACTGCTAGTGCAAACAGAATGTAGAAGCTGCTCAGATCTCTACAATTAAGGAAACTTTTTCAATTGTCAATACTATTTAAAACCACGGCTGAACTTGGAACCTGCAGAGTAACTTCGACTTTCCTGGAATTAAAAAAGGAATTACTTTCTGGAGAGGAGAAGGAGGGGTTGGGGGACATCCTAAACTGCCCAACAGAAGAAACAAACCTTTCTCTCCATGCCGAACAGCTGACCACACTCTTAATATCACTCTTCTGGAAGCCAAAAGGGACGTTATGCCTCTTACTTTAAAATGGAGGAATTTTCTTGCTTGCTCTTCAGGAATCAAAAATACAACCTGATTTTCCTTTCCTTATTAGCTACACTGTCCCACACACACACTTGGAAAAATTGATGACACAAGGTATACTCTCATCTCTAATGGAGGCACCAAAGTATTTCTAAAATAAACAGCTTTTAGCATACACATTGGTCTCGGTTAGGATAAATTATAATGTAATTTGCTACTACTTTTTCCTAATTATTTTACAAAACACATATGTTTACAGGTCCAATATTCTAAAATAGATCTCACATGTGCTGGTTTCTCTTCGAAATACAGCACCTTCCAAACTGCAACTCACTGTGCTGCTGCTGATTAACAAAAAGCCCAGAGGGAGTGGAAGTGGATGTCTGGGGAAACACAGAACAAATACCTTTTAAAGGCTCCATGATTTACCAGAGCCCAAGGCAGAGCTCTCTATATATTTAAGAAACAGCTTTGACTGAAAAATCAAATAAAGGGGCAGTGCATGGCAAAACTTTTCAGCACGTTGCACCTCGGTAGGAAGGAGAGGCAGTTTGTTACAGTGGGCTCTCCGGGCCTGGTAGAAATCCCACAGAAAGAGGGAGTAGGGAATACATTTCAGTTACTGAACAGTGTATTCCAACTTTGCTTCCTAAAGGAAGGATGAGTCCATCTCCCTGACAGCATTTTGCAGGCAGCAGCTGCCGAAGGCAAGCCGCACCGGAAAAGGGAATTACCTTACAGAGTCAGGATGTTTGCTTATGTGTTTAAGATATTTAAACATTAACACATTTAACTGTTGGAGCAAGTCCAGAGGAAGCCACAGAGTTGATAAGGGGACTGGAGCAGCTCTCCTATGGAGACAGGCTGGGAGAGTTGAGAGAGTTCAGCCTCGAGGGGAGAAGGTTGAGTGGAGACCTCACAGCACCTTCCAGGATCTGAAGGGACCCTACGGGGAATCTGGAGAGGGATTGTTCACCAGGAACTGGAGTGATAGGACTAGGGGAATGGCTTCCCACTGAGAGAGAGCAGGTTTAGATTGGATATGAGGAAGAAATTGTTCCCTACGAGGGCGGGGAGGCCCTGGCACAGGTTTCCCAGAGAAGCTGTGGCTGCCCCATTCCTGAAAGTGCCCAAGGCCAGGTTGGACGGGGCTTGGAGCAACCTGGGCTAGTGGGAGGTGTCCCTGCCCATGGCAGGGGGTGGCACTGGATGAGCATTACAGTGCCTTCCAACCCAAACCATCCTGGGATTCTGTGTGTTCAACTCAATATGTCAGCAGCTCAGAATTAAATTCACGTATCATTAGAGACACATTGGAAAGCTGGAAGATACAGAGAAAATGAAGTACTGTCACATAAGGCCTTGGAAAACCTGCTCATCCCTTTGAATAGAAATGTAAGATGAAGAGAGGGGTGGAGGAAACAGAGCCAAAATATCACAGGTGAAGAGACAGATCTGCTGCTTCTGAGGACTAAGTAACACTAAAAGAAAAGGGGAAAAAAAAGGGTCTCAAGAGGGTGGAAACAACAGAAGTTGTTTACAGGTCCAGTATTCGAAAACAGATCTAAAACAAGAGGTTTAGAGACTTCCCATGTCCAAGGAAGAATTTTAGAGGGAATGCTAATCCCAGATCTGATCATGAGCAGAGCAAGCTGGAAGTAGTAACAGATCATTAGCTGCCCCTGAAAGGGAGAAGAACAAATGAAAGCGAAGACATGGGGGGAACAGGCATAAGACGAATCACAAAAAAACTCTAGAACTACTAAGATTCAGAAAAATCAGCCCCTTTAGAGCAAGGAATCATCTCTTTCCCTTTGAAGGCAATGCTCTTTGAACACCTGCTCAATGTTTGATATTACACTGGTGCAATACGCTTTCTGGGTTAGATTTTGCACTTGTGAATGCACCTGACCTGTGTTGACTTGAAAACAGTGCCAACATTCCTGAAAGATTTCCATTTATAATTCAGACTGCACAAACTGCCAAGAAACATACTACAAACTCATCACTTTTTCTTTCAATTGGAAAACCTGATAATGAGCTCTGAGACTTTACAAGCCAATAAAGTACTAGGAAAGAAAACCAAATATATTATTTTCTT
Organism: Lophotriccus pileatus; assembly: GCA_035583135.1. Taxonomy (NCBI): domain Eukaryota; kingdom Metazoa; phylum Chordata; class Aves; order Passeriformes; family Tyrannidae; genus Lophotriccus; species Lophotriccus pileatus. The sequence continues at coordinate 65,360,935 of JAWWES010000041.1, forward strand.
AAGGGCTGGAAGAAATTCCAATGCTTTTCCCCATACGAGGAACTGAGTATTCTGACAGGAATCAGAGGGCAAACTTTCTGCAACTGCCTTATGGCAGGGCCAGGGTTACTCTTCCCACTCCGCTCTTTTCCTTCATCAGAGTCTTTTGTCTTATGTATACAAGTTTACCCCTTTTTAACTTGAAGACTACCCTGAAAAGAGTTTCCCACCCACACCAAACATCCACAGTGGAGGTAAGTCATTTTCATCATAACATCCACAGAATGCACTTAAGGCTGGAGAGATCAGGGAACTGGATCCCTCAGCATTCACTCTGAGGCTGCATTTATTCTGCAATGACCTTCAAAACATAAATTTACCACCACAGCTTTCATATCTCAGTCAAAACACATTTCAGCCTACGAATACATAATGAAAATTAAGGATTATCAAGATAATTATCTGAAAACCAACCTTTCTGTTACTGCAAATGACAAAACTAGACTTAGCTTGTCACTTCTGCAATAGAAGTCTCATCACCTGACCCTGAAATTTAGTTTGCTTTCTGAAAACTATTTATGTCCTAAGCAAATTGACCTTGTCATAAAAAAGCCCAGCCACAAACAAATTTAAAGTAATTTTTTCAGTACAAAAGTGAACTATTAAATGACATTTGATTTTCATTCAATCATCTTAACTCTGTTTAGAGAGTTTCCAAACAACTACTAAATCCCCAACAATTCTTCCTAATTAAATTTTGAGTTTAAACATGACCTTCAAAAGAATGCTACAAAAACACACAAACCATTTATTTTTCTCCTGGGAATACATCACATAACAATGAGCTGAATGTGTATCCTTGCTGTGCAGGGCAGAACATTTACCAAATGTACAACTGACAACAACATTTACAAGAATGGCCATTAGCAAGAAAACCCACAAAAGCTCAGTAGAATAAAACCAATGATTAAGTGCCTTAAAGTATGAAAATAAAGATTCACAAACAAAACTTGTTCTGTTTTCGTATAAAAATGATGGCATGTTGCATTAGACAACAGATCTGTTAACACAGAAAAAAAAAGAAAACCCCCAGGTTTTGTGTGGTACTCCCAAGCACTACTCATACAAGTCTTTCTTTTCGGTGCTAACTTAAAAAAAAAATCTCCACAGACCAGCACAAAGATATAAATTAGTTTCCATTCTAGAGCCCTGTTACATTAAAAAAAGAAAAACAGACTATGATTTAAAAACTCTGTTATATATCCTCAACAAAAAATGTAGCCCTATTTTAGCAACAATCAAAACAGCCACTGAAAGTATCATGAAAATTTTCTCTGTACTAAGTGGCTAATTCCTAAACAGATCTTCATTTACCCCTTAGCAGTGCCACAAACGCAGACATTCGAACACAGAGATTTACACCAGGAAAAACCAGCTCTAGAGGTACCTACGACCACTCAGACTCCAGCTGCTCTCTGTAGACTCTCAGCACGTGCAGAGCCACAGCCAGGCTCCCGGGCTCCAGCAGCTCTCCCACCTTCTCCGAGTCCAGGCAGGTGAACAGGACCATGCAGCAATAGGCAATGACCTTGCTGTCGCTGTAAGCCAGGCACGTCCTTCCAGGGGAAACAAGGAGGGAAGAGCACGGTAAGATGAGCCTGGAAAAACAGGCCAGGGGCACCCAGCTCACTGAGATGCTCCCACAAACAACCACGAGTCTGCCTCTGCCTGAGAGGGACACAATCACCCACAATGAAAAACACCCCAAGTCCCAGCTGAAGGTCAAACTTACCAGGAAATTTAAAAAAATTCATGCTAAATTAGAACTAACTGAAGAGCTAGAAATGGGAGGAAACAATAATAAACTGCTTCTCTGTTCCAAAGGTCTTTCTATACCCAGTGCTGACAAACAGGCTTCAAAAACCCACTCAGAACAATTATCAAGTTGAATGGAATTGCCTTTGTCATCAGCTCACTATGAAAAGTCTGGGTAAACACATCAACTACATTGCCACGTGTCTGCACAGAATAGTTTATATAATATTTCATTATACAAACATCATGAAGCCTCCAGGAAGATATTCTGGTGGGCTTAGGAGGGGGACAAAAGGACTGGAAGACACAAAGATCAACAGACTTTGGTAGATTGTGCGTGATCCAGCAATACCGAAAGGTCTGCACAGCAGCGAAAAAAGAAAACGTGCCTTCTTGGAACTGAGTGCAACTGCTTCAAAACATGTCTGAAATACAGCTCATGTCTGAAGCTCATCATTCAAAATAGACTTTTCTTGCAGTTTCCACTAAATTAAATCAATTTACGGTTAATGTAGAACAAGCAGGTTTTGAAAGGTCCTGACCCCTGCGGCTGACTAACAAAAAACATCTACAGGATACGGTCTCAACCATCCCCTCCTCACCAAAGTTATTTCTCAGAGTTTCATGGTGCAAAGGGCACAGCCATCATGTACAAGAGATTTGAGTACGACCACAGAAATGACACCAGGAGAAAACCTGCATCCATGCTTACAAGAAGAGATCTGGGAAAGCACACTTCCAAAGGCTATTCTGGGAATCTCCATTTCCTGCTGCAACGTTTCCAAGAAACTGCAGACTACAGCGAAGAGCTGAAAAAAACCCCAGAAAATGATATTAACAGGAATTCAAATCAACACTAATACATGTCATATAAATGACATTTCAGTATTACAGACACACAGGGCAGAACCTTCTCCATGAAGATTCAGGTGCAGGATCTCACTGCTACTGCACATAAATATTTGCATTTTCTCTTCTAATGCAAATTTACAAAGTATTTTAGAATTAAACACAGGACTTGTTCGAGTACTGAACACTGGCAACTAGTGATGACAAGAACTAACTGACAGTTCCTTGCTACTCACATTACATGCTGTTTAGCTGGTCAAATCATTAACGAATATGATGATGTGTTCAATACTTGCTAATTTCTATCCCAGAAAAATCAAAGCCAGCACTCTAAGTTACTTTGCCTCCAATTTTAACACTGAATTTAATATGGCAGATTTCTGCTCTTACTACAAAGGATTTATTCTAGCTTCCTCTCAATACAGGTTTAAATATGGGAAGATATTTCACCACGCAAGTTAATTTCCTAGAGCAGCCAAAAGGTGTAAATTCACAAAAAAGAAAAGCATGAACCCACAGACCTCACAAAATTAAAACACTTCTGTTGGTCCTACTGGCAGCTCTCAATAGCCTGGCCCTTGTTAACAGGCTGGCAAAGAAACTTCAAATTAAATGTTCAAATTCAGTTTAAGAGATATTACAAATATCAGCCTATTACAGATGGAGGTGACTGATATTGCCAGGTTCTGCAAACCTAAAATTAGGTCTCTTGGAAGGATGTTGTGCCAGCTGGCAGCCAGATTTCCTACAGAAGTCTGGGCATACGTTCCCTTGGGAACAACAAGAAAGAAAGTAAAAAATGAGGTCACTGGGGCTTGGGGAATAGTAACTTTTTCTTCCATATAAATATATAGGTTTTTAAGCCCAAAATATCTATGTCTTCTCCATAATGCATTTTGAATCATATTCCCTCTAGTTCTGAGGATCCCTGTTCTCTCCCTGCACATCTGCAGTGTTTTATTATTTCCTGCTCGTCCCTGTGCTTCTGCTTTTCCTGCCCATCTGGTTCCCACCCTGCTGACTCAGGAGTTTTCTGAGGGACAAGCACAAGGACACCAGAGGACACTTCATGGGGAATAAAACCAAAAAGGAGGTAAATCCTAGGAACAGGGCACTGCTCCCCTTGGGGAACTCCTTACCCACACTGTGAGGAGAAAGGCCTCCCAAGGATAAAGGAGGAGGTCTGATTATACCCCATCTTTCCCTGGAACTTGCTTGACATTTTCCAGCTAGGAATTACCCTTAGAGATTAGTTATTTGAGATTAGTCTGTCCAAAAACTAATACAGACTAGGGAAAAAATGCTATAGATCTTTTAAAGTTACCATACTTACTGTACAGACACTGCTTTTCTCCTCTGCAAAAACTTCATCACCATAAAATCATAGAATCCTGTAGTCATTAAGCTTGGAAAAGACCTTTAAGGTCAAGTCCAACCATCAACTCAGCACCATCATATTTCACTATAAATCATGTCCTCAAGTGCCACACCCACACATTTTCTGAACACTTCCAAGGATGGTGACTCCACCGCTGCTCTGGGAGCCCTTTCCAATGCTTGACAACCCTTTCCATGCAGAAATTTCCCTTGATATCACATCTAAACCTCCCCTGGCACAACTTAAGGTCATTTCCTTCCATGGCCTTTCCATGGCCTTAGAGAAAAAGCAAGAAAATCTAGAAGTCGATGAAGACAGCCTTCCATTTTCCATCTTCCATCTGCTCAATGTGCTTTCTGAAAAGGGGAGGAAAATGGAAGAGAAAGAAGAAGAAAAAAAAGGACAAGACTATTTCACTTTCCCCATGACAATGCACAGATCTTTATGGAGTTAAAAACCATTATCGAACACTGACTTAAACAATTCTGTAGCTATCGTCACAGCTAAATTTTAACTGAAAAAACGTTACTCTGTGTGTGGTCAACAGGACTATTTTTAACCCGATGGTCAACCACTGGGAAATTACACGGACTAAGATGTAACTTCTGATACACAGATGGACCCTAGAGCTGAAGAGATTTTTGCCCTCAGTGAGACTTCACTGGCTCCTGTAAAAGCAGGGTGTTCTCTGGCAAATGCAAATACACAGAATGCACCTTGCCTTCTCAACCAGCCTGCAATGGCTTCCAGACACTTCTCTAGGTTCTGCAAAAACAATCTCTTTACACAACGGGGCAAGGGGTACAAGTGGAAATACTGACTCTTTAGCTAATGAATTTGGTACCTCGGTGTTTGTCTACAGGTAAACTGATCTTTTAGAGCCACTCCAGGTCACCCATGCAAGAGGTGAGGCAGCTGACACTCAACGGCCCTGCAGGAGGAGGGTTTAAATGCACTCCAGCAGTTCAGTACCTTCAGCATCACAGCTCCCTCTGTTCCCTGCAGTCCCTTATGACGACACAACAACTGAAACAGGCTCTAGTGCATGCTTTGCATTTAATTATTAGATTGGAATTACATCATTTAACAATTATATTATATGGCCTGAAGGACACAGAATCACAGGATGGGTCAGGCTGGAAGGGACCACAGTGGGGCACGTGATCCCACCTCCCTGCTCCAGCAGGGCCATCCCAGACCACATGGCACAGGATTGTGTCGAGATTGTTCTGGAATATCTTCAATGAGGGAGACTCCAGCCCCTCTCTGGTCTCTGTTCAGTGCTGGGTCACTGCACAGCAAAGAAGTTCTTCCTTATGTCCAGGGGGAACTTGCTGGGCATCAGTTCCTGCCCGTTCCTCTTGTGCCATTGCTGGGCCCCCCCGAGCAGAGCCTGGGCCATCCTCTGCCCCCTCCCTGCAGACACTGACACACACTGGGGAGGGCCCCTCTCAGGGTGTACTCTGGAGGCTGAACAGCCCCAGCTCCCTCAGCCTATCCTGCTCCCAGAGATGCTCCAGTCCCAGAACATCTCCAGCCTGTGCTGAACCCACTGCACGAATCTCCACAGGCCTGACCTGTGTCTTTCTTCTCACAAAGACGTCATTTCCTACAGTGTCATTTGCAGAATCGGGTTTTGTATTAGATGAAAACTTAACCCCTGAAGTTCTTAGGACAAAGACTTTAAGCATTAGGATTTTCAAGTACAATACACTGTTTCCTTCTGCTCCACATGGCTGGAACAGCAGCCCTTGAAACTTGCTCACCGATCACTTTGGAAAACCTTGACAGCAACTGCAGAGGCTTAAAACGGGCCTAAGAGATTTCCCTTCTTTCTATTTGGGGCAGACAGCACAGTGATAGCTGGGATCCTCTGCCCTTACTGCAATTATAAAACAAACAGAGATATAAAATAAATCCAACCAAAGCTGTACAGCATCCCTGGTCAGACTGCAAACGTAAGGCCTGCAAACCTGCATCTCTCCTGCAATGCTGTGCTAACCACTGACAGGCAGGAAGGGCAGAGCTGGAGTGCCCCCTCTGCACAGGGCAGGCACTGAGGCTGACAAGGAGCACATCCCACTCTGCCCGAGTGCCCTCCAGACCACCTCTGCTTGTTTGTAAACAATGCAGAATCCTCTCTGATACACTGCCACCCCTGGGGAAATAAAACCTCCAACTCAGCAGAAGGTGTAGACCTCTATTACTACAAAATGTGAATTTCCACCACTATCATCCGGTCACTGACTTGTTTCCTTGTGGCTGCAAGTTAAAGCAACTTCCAGTCATAAAAAGAGTTATTTGCCTCTTCACCACCATGAATCATACCACAAATACTGATGAAAATGTATTTTCCTTGGAAAACAGTCTGTCTAGACTACTCAAATTGAATGTCCAATACATATATGGGCTCTGTCATTTAACGTTATTAAAGCAGTGCTCGGTATTTTATTTCTGTAAATAAAATGAATGTCTAGTTACTGATTTGATTTCTGCCTTGATGTTCCTGCACTTGCTGCAGTGCAGACTAGTAACCCACTTTTACCATCTGTGGAATACCAGGAATGTTGTGTTTAATAAGTTTCTGCTCCCACTCCTCATCTCCTCCACCTCCAAAACAAAGTCCGACTCTTAATTTTCCTTTTTCTTTCCCTCCAGAAGTGCCAACCCTAATATTGCCAGAACATTCCAAGCACTGACTGGACAACCCCTCTATTCTTGGAAGATAAACGTCTAGGCAGAGTATCAACACTGTGTTCTGACTGAACAGGAGAATTTGACTCAAAGGTAAGTGAAATCCCCATCACACTATCAGGAATGTGGAGTTACAGATGAATTAGAAGAGAGCTGGAAGAAACCATCAGACCATGCATCAAATCAGCCGCTGACGCAAATTAAGTTCTAACGAAGTCTTACAATGGGAGAGTCAAAAAAATGTATTTGTGCATTTAATACGAAGGAAAAGAGTCAGTTTGACTGATGACATGAAGTTCACACTGATGATGATTCAAACAGCATTAGCAAGGCTTATTAAATACAGTAATAGGACCATTTTCTTTATCTCCTGGTATTTTAATGGCATCGTTTTGTTTTTAGAAACATAAAGTGTGCTCATTTCTTTAATACGTTATCTACTAAAATCTAAAGGCATATGAAATGGGACTCCTGTTACATCCCCACAAGCAGCAAAAACACATGCCTGACAATAGTTTCCTATGTGAAGTAAAACATGTCTAAGTGCTTGCAGACCTGGAACTGCATTTGTAAGCTTCCTGCACACATTAGCATGTAAAATCTTGTTCTCAAATCAGCCTAAAAGCTGAGCCCAAATCTAACAGACAGTGTCTCTTTAAAGACCCTGCTGTAGCAAAATCAGCAAGTTTGAAGTACTGGGGAGTCTCAACCTGGGCTTAAACCATGCCAGGAAACCAAGAAAAATAACAAGAAGGCCTGGCCACCCACTATGCATTACTCGTGGTGTCTGACCCTATGACACACTCCTACATGAGACCTTGTACAGGTCTGAAAAAAAAATGAAAAAAGGAAATTATTAACATGTAAAATACTAACCAAGATCATGAGCAAATTTCTCCAATTATTTTTGATGGCATACTGTGGATGTTGTTTCATTTAACCCCAAATTTCCACCTAAGTGTTTATACTTGCCCTCAAAAAGCTAAAGGATCTTTTTCGGTAAGTCTGTGGAAAGGGTATCAGACTTTCCCCCCTCCTTTGCAGCATTTATATTCTGCATCTGCCTAATAAATGGACCATGGTCCTTTTGCAAGGACAGAGAATGACAAGTACACTTACATTTAATATTTTTATTTGCATATCCACATTAATATACAGCAACAATTTTAGCATCACCCTTTTTGGGCATTACCATTTATTTTTGTTTATTTTTTATACCAATAAAGGCAGTCTGCCTCTTCTCATTGCCATATTATGGCCCCTTTTGTATCACACGTGCTGTATTGTCCAGAGGGTGGAGGAAAGGGAAAGAACTTGATGTCTCTTGGTAAAAATCATGTAACTTGGCAATATTCCCTAAAATTACCATCAAAAAGTGAATGACAGGCACAAGGCACTTCTCTCCAAGCCCACAGCTGGTAGCAAAAAAGGATTCTGTAGAATGGGAAATAAATCTTTGTAGCTTGTGCCTGGAAAGCCACAGTCACACAGCTCCCTCCTTTCCACCAGAACAACGCTCCTGTAACTGGAGAGTATGGAAGCTGGGCCTTGGCAACGATAATCAAAAGGCTGAGAGAATGTCATGGTGAACTTCTACACAATGATAACCCCTTGGATTTTCATCCTAACAAGCAACAGTTTATCTAAAGACAAGCAGATGCCTCCCATTGTTCTCTCTGCCACGCTTTTTTCCATCCCCTTCCATCTTCCCTTTCCCTGGAGGAAGAAGTACAGCACCTTTGGGCCTCTGTGGGTGTCTCTTTAGAAGGGGTATTTCCTCTCAGTACATGTGAAAACAGCTCAGCTCCTCCTCCCTGCATTATATTTAGGATGTTCTGTCTTAAGTAAGCTCTCTGCAATTAAAAGGTTGGTTTGCCCCATTTTTCCCACCTTTATCTTGAGACCCTGATGACCCTGCTGGAGAAGATACAGCAACCATATTAAATCTACAGATATTTTCTGCAAGGTTTGATTCACATATATTCATGTCGATCAGAAATCTGCCTCATTATGACTCTTGCTGACATTATTTGCTGGTAGGGTTGGGGATAGTAAAGAACAAGGAAGGAAGGAAGGGAAGGGCTTACAGAACACTGTATTTAGAGATCCACAGAAATATATGCATTACTGTTCATTTCAAGCCTCAACCAAAGTAACCAGAAACCATTCCAATTAAATAGACATCAGCAAACTCCTATTTCCTTTGTGCTCCAAGTGGGTATCAGCCCACATTAGAAAACCACTATGCATGTGGCATAAATCAGCAACATCTTGGCAGGCTGTACTAGAAAGCCTCCAAATTGCAGCAGCAGGAGAAAACCAAACCAGCTCTACACACTGTCTAAAAGCTGTACCACCAAAGAGAGCAGGGAGCCCAGAGGGCAGCCCGCTGACCTGCTAACTCTGCTGCCTTAGGGATATTTCCTCAGGTTAGTCTTTCTCCTAGAAGGATCAAAATGATTTACACTGACACTGAGACATCACTGCCTCTTCATCCAGTACAGCAACCAGTGAGTGCCATGGGAAGGACACCTTTGGCCCTCAGCACAACAAACACCAAACTGTTAGAAAGCAGCAGCTTTTTAGTCACTGTTTCAAAGTCTGCTCCCACTGCCATCCATGCCATCAGTATCCGGCAGAAGAACCTCATTAGGCAGGATCTGGTCTGTAGTTCAAATTGTACCTTGACAAGGTGCTGAAATAAAACATTTTTATACTCACAGTCCACAGTAAATAAAATAATTCAGCTCAGCACAGCTTAAATGGAGAGAGACAGGACAAGGGGAATGGCTTCAAGCTGACAGAACAGGTTTAGATTAGATATTAGGAAGAAATTGGTCCCTGTGAGGGTGGGGAGGCCCTGACACAAGTTTCCCAGAGAAGCTGTGGCTGCCCCACCCCTGGAAGTGTCCAAGTGTCCAAGCTTGGACAGGGCTTGGAGCAACGTGATCTAGTGGAAGGTGTCCCTGCCCATGGCAGCAGGTTGGAGGTCGATGAACTTTCAGGTCTCTTCTAACCCAGGCCATTCTGATTCTATGATTCTAAATCAGACACTGCAGAAGCAACAGGACTGAGGTAGAGAACTGAGCTCACACAAGGAAAAAACCACTACCAAGAACCACAGGATTCAAACACAGTAGGACATTTAGACCAGATCTAGGAAGACGTTTTAAAATGAGAGGGACTAATAAAGCATAAAACACAGCAAACCGGAGCTTACTGTATTTTGACACCAGAGCCTGTGTAATGATGATTCGAGCCCTGCTGGAGGTTGGAAGCCCCACTCTCTCTCCTATGGCTGTAACCCTTGCCCTAGGTGTTCTGAAAACAGTTCAAAAAAGCTGTGGCAATATCCATCAACCCCAGCAGAGACAGAGCAGCTATACATTTAAAACTGCAGAGCAGGGCAGGACTGGAGGACTGTGCCCCTGGTAACTCCCACTGCCCAGCAGCAACTCCCACAGCACCACCAACCAGCCAAGGGGCAACTGCCCACGGCCAGAAATCCCTGTGCTCTCCTCCCACCAGAGCTGTTGCTGGCAGATGCTCACACTCACTTCTAAGAGGAGCTCAGACTTGGTTAAAAAACCCAATAAATGTAAAAAAAGAGAGCTAAACAAAGGAAAAAAAAAAAACCACCCCAACTGAACAACCCCAAATGGTACAAAAGAACAAACCAATTACTTAAAACCTTCCTGTCTGGTAAAGTAGTAAAATGTTCTGAGCTATAGTAATTAGGGGATAGCAAAACTCAAAAAAACAGAGGATTTTCTTAAGCTATGGAAACATGAAACCAAAATCCCAATACAAGTGCAACTAGCAGTTTACTCCTACCAGATAGTGTATCAACTGATTGTTAGGGCACACACTCTGCAAATGCTACAGAGACCATGAAAATCCCAATATTATTTTTACAGATTGGAAAAACACAAAGGCCAAAAACAACACCAATAACTCAAATAAAAAACTCATGCTTATGTTTACATAAAAGTTTGATGAGTATAATATATTCGTCACACTCCCACAATTATTCCCCGAAAATACTATAAATATTATTTTGACAATGTAATTATAGTTTTTACTTTAACAGTGGCAGCAGAGTGTTGGCACCAATCCTCCATACAAAAAGCCTAACAGACAAAGCAAAGATCACTCATAGGAAACTGGCAACTCTTCGGAATATTCCTATGCCCCTTAATCCTTCGGTTAAAAAAAGTCTGTTTAAATTAGCATCTGGTTTATTTAAGCTGTAATACACAAGTAGTTTTAATTATGCTAGGAGGAAGCAAAAGGAAACCCCAAACACAAAAAAATAAATTGAAGTGCAGATTTTTAAATCCTCTTTATTTCCAAGCAGCTGAGGCATGCTCCTTTCATGGTGCTGTTTGGGAATCATCCCCATGCACTGTGGGTCCTGCTGGGAACTGCTCTCTCCCACTTCCCTCCCTCCAAAGAAAAGCCAATCTGAACACAAACTGACAAATGTCACCCACTAACAGTTCATGATTGGCCTCTATGACAGGTAAAGTGATTCCACTTTTATTTATTCCAGCTCACTGATCCCACAGAAATCACCAGCTAACATGACCAAAAAATCTGCAGCACAAGAATTTACAGTAGAACCCTCAGAAACAAAATAACAGCAATGATCCCCAACAAGCAGTATAACTTCACCTCCAGAGATAAATACAGGAGGCATTGATGTGGGAAGAGAGGAAAGATTAACTTTCTTTCCTTAATCCCGTTGGTTCAAATTTAGCAGCCATTGTGTATGAGTCTCCAGGACACAATTCAGAAGTTACACCTTCTCCAAATCCATATAACAAAGCCTGTGTGAAGACATGTGCTCAGACAGCTACAGACCCCAGCCCATAGACAATAAAACTCAGGAATGGTTTCCCAAATGCACTGGGTGAGCTCTGAATATCTGCTCTGCTATGATATCTGTCCAGTCAAAATTTACAAGTGTGTTCCATCACACCTTCCAGGCATGCTTTAAAATACTTATTTTTTTATATCATTAGTGTGATTTGGAATGTAACCATTCAGTGAAACAGGATTAAAGTACTACAAAAAGCAGAGACAGCAAATTGCAATTTTTTTAAAGAATAAAACAGGAGAATGAAAGTTACCGGACAATACATAAAAGACAAGCACAAAGATAAGAGAGTGACTGCTTTGGTCAATATTGGCATTCATTAAAGAACTCTCAGGTTCCATAACTGACCACTCTGTTTCTCTTTCCTGTTCCTTTCAAATACACTGCTGAATGACCAAGCATTTCAAGTAACAAGGTATACACAAAAGTATCAAAAATGGGGGGAAAATAGTTAAGATTCTGATGTCAGGAGATAAGCCATAAATGCTCAGATTTTCAAACTAATTAAGGCTTATGTATCCAGATTTTCCATTGAACTGTTTCTGCAAAGGTACCACTCCAATGCACTCCAAAAAGGTCCAGGATTTACTTCTAGCTCATTATCCTACTGCCAAGGTAGTCTTTTTAAGGGGACCAAAAGTAAGAGTGCTGCTGCCGCCACTGCCTTCTAGGGGAAGAAAACAAATAAACAGATAAATATTGACAGGAAACAGAACATGGTTAAGGACACGTGGCTGCCCATTTAAGAAAGAATACAGGAAAACCAATTCCGCGTGGTTTGGCAGGTTTGAGACCATCTCCTTTCCCTGCCCTTCTGTACCTTCCAAATTAGCCAGTCTCAGTTTTCCACAGCAATTCCAATCAGCCAGTAGTTGAGTGCAGAACTGGGAAAAGGTCAGAGCAAAGAAACAGCTCCTGGTTTGTTTCATTGAGCCATGACAGAACTGAAGCTTTATGTCTCCCAGCCTCTCTTAAAGAAGTTGAAATCACTGCTATCACTTCACTGGTATTCACCCATTTTTGCTTTCAGGAATGCTTTTGCAAATGTAACAATTCAACCCTGTTCCACTCAGATTCTTATTGAGAAAAACAAAAACATTTGATTAAACATCTCCCTTTCTGTAAAGCTTTCACAATGACTTTGAATTAACAGCTTTTTAGAAGGGAGAAGGTACCCGTGAAGTTGCTGAGAATTTATCTCCTCTTCCCATCCGTTTTCAGGGATCTCTCATAACACAACTTCAATGTGCTTTTCTAGTACTACATGAACTCCTACAGCTTATAGTTCAGTGGCTTTTGAAACACAGCATGTCTTCACCTTCAAAAGCTTACAAAGAAATCAAGTATCCTTCTTTGCTCAACTCTGAGATGTTCTCCTGCAGACCTCAGGAGAGGTCTTGTTAATTCATCAAAGATGACATGCTTCCATCCCATCTGGCTTCTGCAAGAAACATAATCTGTGAACCTATACATAGGCCTAGGTCCCTTAGATCTTATTTCTGAAGCACACACCCAAAATAACCCCAGGTTATTTTTTCATTTTTAATGTCTACAAAGGAGTGATATTTTTATCTGGACAGAGCTCTGAATTCCAAGGTTACTCAGAGCTGTCTCTTCTGCACTGACAGATTCAAACACGCTTCCCAAGGCACTTCCTTCCTAGACAAGGAGCAACCCATGAAGTACCAAGGTCTGGGCTAACTGGGTTTTCATTAACTAAAACAAAAACATGCATTAGAGCTGATCAGGTCCAAACCAGCCAGAGCATTTAAACACCACTGACTGAGGCCAAACACAAGGGATTCCCAAGGGATTACTAACACTCCTGGTGGGCAGAGAGAAAAGAAGTGGCAGAAAAGAGAAGAGCTAAAAAAGGAGGAGAGGGGAAAAGGGAAAAAAGGGAGAGAGGAAAAAGGCAGAAGGAGAAAAGGGAGGGAGGAAAAAAGCAAAGAAACAGGCAGGAGGAAAAAAGGCAAGGAAAAAAAGTGGGAAAAGAGGCAGGAGGAAAAGGTGGGAGGAAAAAGGCAGGAGGAATGAAAAAAGGGCAGGGGAAAAAAGGTGGGAGGGAAAAAAGGCTCAAAGCAAGAAACATTTTTTTATACCTCCCTTCTAAGAACATGACATTTGCAGTACTTGAAAAATGTTTAAAACGAGATATTCCATATTTTCCTACACATCCTCCCTCAAGAAAGGAAGCATGAACAGGTGTTAGACACCTGATATTCATGTTGCTGAACATCCTACCAGAAAATGCTCAAGTTACTATAATAAGCACAGTATTAAAAAATTTACACGGGGTCATCTTTCTGCGCTGCTTTTAAAGGAATGCTTTAAGTTCTGTTCTGAAGAGAGTATCTGCAGCTGTTTAACCACACCTGAACACTCTGCAGAAAATTGGAAGCAAAGTCAAATTCCTGTTCAAGGATTCCAGCTTATCACCCACTACAATTTACCCCAAGCTCCCGGGCTTTGCAGCATTCAGAGCAGTGAACACCCCAAACCTTGCTCCAACAGGCAGCACACCTGGGCACAGATTTTGGCTGAGATCCCCAGCAGTACCCGCGCCATGAACACAGGCTGGTCACATTCTGCATCAGCCACAGTGTGTCCAGCAGGACCAGGGCAGGGATTGTGCCCCTGTGCTGGGCACTGCAGAGGCACCTTGAGGGCTGTGTCCAGTTCTGGGCCTTTCATAAAAGACATTGAGGGGTTGGAGCATGTGCAGGGAAGGGAATGGAGCTGGGAAGGGGCTGGAGCAGCAGGAGTGGCTGATGGAGCTGGGGGGGCTCAGCCTGGAGAAAAGGAGGCTCAG
>JAWWES010000041.1:65375440-65398355 GCA_035583135.1 Lophotriccus pileatus
GGGTCGGGCTCTGCTCCCAGGGAACAGGGACAGGAGGAGAGGGAACAGCCTCAGGCTGTACCAGGGGAGGCTCAGGTTGGACATGAGGAGGAATTCCTTCCTGGAAAGGGTGTTCAGGCCTTGGCAGGGGCTGCCCAGGGAGATGGTGGAATCCCCAGCCCTGGAGGTGTCCAAGGAATGATGGGATGTGGCACTCAGTGCTCTGGGCTGCAGGACAAGGTGGGCATAGGGCACAGGGGGACTCCATGACCTGGGAGCACTTTTCCAACCTTAATGATTCTGGGGTTCCCCCATAAACACATTCTGAGGCAGCTTACCCTGGTTGGTTAAAACCCAAAAAACTTCAGGGCCACGGCATCAGCACAGCACAGCAACATTAGCACCTGTGCTACTTGGTTTAAAACAAGCTCAGTATCCCCAAGAGCCTGGAAGTTTGGAATGCTGGAGCTCAGAGCACCTCGCAGGCACACACTGAGAGCTCAGCGCTGCTCAGAGAGGACAATCACCTCATTCAGAGAACTTGCACAACAAATTGTCTCACACAGGGCAGCCATCAGGCACTCAGTGCCTTTTCATCCTAAAGGGCAGAAAAGTATTTTGGCAGATGAATCGTTTTTAAGCAATTACGTTGGAATTCAAGGCACATTCTTCAGCATCGGCAGTATTTTGAGGCGGTGAAAGGTTTGAGAAGACCTATTTACAAACAAAAAGATTAAAGCTCCTTGTGTCCAAGCTGGAGTGGGAATAAATGAGAGGATCAAATGAGACATGCCTACAGAACATAAGTTTGCTGCAAAACACACATGCCTTTCTTTGCAACTTACTATCTTTTCTTTTTTTCTCCAGATTTCAGACGTGAATCCTAAATCCAGATCTCTCACTCTAGAATTTAAAGATCCATCATCTTGACAAACCTCAATGTACCTTCCCAACGTTCTCCTGGATTCTGCTGGAAAGCATAGGATTTGCCATAGGAAAAAGGAAAAACAAACCTAACCCCACAAGACACATGCAATGAAGTGAAGGAGATTTTCTACTTGGGCTTCTGACAAGGATATTTCCTATGTCTGCTGCAATCCCAAACATACTGAACTACTTCTTAGCTCTTAAGAGATGTGGGTCTGCTTTAAGTTCAGATAAAGTTCATTTGGCAGCTTCATCAGCTGCTCCTCTGACAAGTGCTTTTTGCCTTTGTACCTGGAGCAGGAAAGAAAAAACGCTATTATAATGAGACTTTTTTTTTTAATTAAAAAAATAACTAAAACAAAAGGGACATGGTGAGAGTACTGTGAAAATTCCACTAAATCTATATTCTGCAGAGACCTCATTTTTTCCCTACGACTTAAAAGTGAAAAATTGAGTATTTCTGCTCCCAAGGAACAAGGGACAAGATGAAGCAGCCTCAAGCTGTGCTGGGGAGGGTCAGGTCAGGCCTGGCTGTGGCACTCAGTGCTCTGGGCTGGGGGACAAGGTGGGCATCGGGCACAGGGTGGGCTCCATGGGCTGGGAGGGCTTTTTCAATCCTAATCATTCCATGATTCTCTGAGCCCTCTGCACTCATCCAGCTGCTGGGTTCACTGTGCAACTCCTTAGAGCAGGGTCCCTCCTCCAAGCAGTAAAAAATTGCTCAAGGCAGATTCCTGCTATGTACTGCAAGCAATTATGAGAAGAGACACAGTAGGCTGTGGAATGCAACTCGGACTAAGCTGGGAAATAAGCTGGGAGGAGGAGTGGGGACCGACAGCTAACTGCAGCAACACCTTACAGGAAAGGCCTAAAAATGTTTGGGGTTTTTTAATGTAAGTACAAAAAAGAAAGGAGAATATTATTACAGGGACGGCTGGCTTGCAGGTGGGATTGGACAACCCTTAGGTGCCATATGTAAGAATTAACTATTTATTTTTAAACCTATCTGAAGCCTTACAGAGCTATTTCAGGGCAGGCACTCCAACTCACCTTCAAGTGTTCTGGCCCACTGCCTTATCATGCACTCAAAACAACAGCTTTGTTCATGGCTGGCTGGGACAAGTACATCACAAGCATACAGAATTTTTCTGGGGTACCATTAAGAAAAGAAAAAAGTAAGATGTAAGCTGAAAACTCACAGTAGAGTTGTTTCAGTAAACATACTGAAGTGAGGAGCCCAATTAACTATGTATATAACACCTGGACCTAAGATAAACTATTTTTAAAGTATTACTCCTAGCAGAGAAGATGCAAAGGATTCTGGATTTAATTGAATATTAGCAACAGTTTTTAGTCACACTACTTTGCACACCACCTCCTTTTTGGCTGCGTTAATCACAGCCCCTCCCTCAGAACCACCACACTGGTCACAGTAGTGGCCACAGAATACACACTTTATTTTATTTCTGGTTTTATCCATTTCAAATTGTACTCCCCTGAACCTTCCTACAAAAATTACCACACCACTCAGACCTACCACACTTTCCAGTGGATAAGAGTGCAAACACACCACAGATCAGGTTAAACTGATTTTTCAGTCTGCAGGAAGAATTTTCAATCCCATCTTCATAAACACAATAATGTTGGAACCTCATATTTACTCAGCCTACGATGATTTGCTCGGGGAATTTTTCACAGGAACACGGTCTGAAAGACTATTTAATGCTGTTCACTCTGCAGTACAGCATTGCCTCTTTCTCCTATTTTGTTGCTATGGAAGCAACACGAAGGTAGTTTAAAAAACCTAGGGACATAAACAGACACCAAGAGCGATCATCCAATCCAAGCAGCCATTTGAGGGAAGAAACAGACACATATCCAAGTGAACAACTTGAAATATTCCACTTTACACCTAATTATCTGCTGGAACAAAATACACATGCTACTCTAGCCTGATATGAAACATGAGGGAATCATGAAGCAGAATTACAGTTAACAAACACAGTACCATTTACTAATTTCATGGGTTTCTTTTGTTTCAACAGTGCTATCCCAGCCCAATTTAGCAATTTGCTTTGCTTTTGACAGTACGAACCTCAGTTCCCTCCTGAGGTACCCCTGCAGCAGGAGCTGGTGCTCCAGGCACCAGCTTCCACTTAGAACAAAGTTCATCAGATCACTCAGCAAGGAATTAGCAACACCTGCTTGTCTAGAATTTTTGTGTTGTTGTACTAACACACCTGGAATACATAAGCCATGCTCTTCACAGAGGTTCCCCAGCAGTACCAGATGAGCCACCTATCCTGGGTCGATACAGCAAATCTCAGTTCCAACTCCAACGTGTTTGCTGAATGGCATTGAGTAACACTCACAGAACAACTCTGACTGAAATACTGCTAGAAACTGCCTGGACAACACCACCCTTATGCTCATGGTGATAAACAGATGCCCTGTGTCCTGGACCTCGCTGCTCCCCCCAGCTTCATAAAGCTGTTTGAGGGTAAGATACTTAGGACAGCTGTTTCACTTGCTTCCAAGTCACAGCCACCAATCTGCTTCCTGGAATCAGATAAATTATTTCAAGTATCATCAAAAAAAAAAAATCATTTCACTACGTTTGCACGTGGAATAAAAAGACAGTAAAACGGCAGAACATATTTTGAATGGGGGTACTACAAGAACTTTTCATTTTTGCAATCCAGATATCCTGGTTCATTTTAAAGAGTTTCCACATATCTTTCCCTTAACAATCTACAGGGAATGCTTCATGGAAAATACAACTGGACTAGACTTGAGGCCAAGATTTTTCTCAAGCAATGTAAGAGAGGCTCCCTCCCCCCGATTCTTAACTACAACTGAAGAAACAATTCACCTTTATCAAACAAACACATCAGTAAAGTGACATCACACTTCCCACACAAAAAAAATACAGTGCAGGCTATACCTTTAACAAAATCCCCAGCCTTACCAGGCAATAACAATTCTTCTTTGACTTGCATTCCATGAAGCAATTTGATCAAATGGACAGATGTAGAGATGAGACCCAAGTTCCTATTATTAAATTGAGAAAAAAAAGAACAACTCGCTTGATATGAAATACACTGCAATAAAATTAAGAGGCTTTTCCCCAAAGTTAACATCAAACCTTTAGCCTCTTCAGGATCTCCAAAATAAAAACCAGACTCTCCTACTTTACTGCCTATCAGTAGCCACATCACTGCCATCAGAAACAAATCAAAGGGGTTTACAGCATCAGCCTGCATTCTAACCATTCTGGATACAGTACCTGCAGAGTTAAGTATCCTTTCCTCTCTTTTTGCTATTCTTCTAACCAGATGTTAAAAATTAGCAAGTTATTCCTGTAATTTTTACAGTAATCACACAGCTTTACTTGTGTAAAAACTTTGCTTTGTCTGAAGGTCAAGCGCCCAGGGAAAGAGTCACGTACATGACTTTGTAATAAACTTGGAGGCTTTTCAATGCCAGCAAAGCAGTTTGTGACACCATCAAAAACCAACAGGGCCAGCTCAAAGGGAACCATACACAACTCTCAGGGGGAAGCAGAGAAGGTCAAGTAAGCATTTATCCTTCTTCCAGTGAGGAGGAATCATAGGTGCCACCTCAGAATGGTTTGCGTTGCAACTTTTGCGGCGTTAACAAAACTCTGCCCCAGCACAGAAGCTACGACTTGGACCCAGGGCAAAATTACAGTTAGTTCAATAAATCAAATTTGACAAGTCCCAAGAAGCCAAATTTGCAGACTGTAATCCACAGTAATTCTTTGTGATCCAACAAACTTGTAACAGGCCTTTGGGGTTTTTGTTTTTGTTTTTGTTTTTTTTTTTTTTTTGGTCAGTTGGTTTGAGGTTGTTGGGGAGGATTGGGGCAGGAAGAGCGTTGCTGTTTTGTTGGGCTTTTAATAAACAGCAGCTAGACTACCAGGTTTTCACTAACTACAGCTGGTTGTATCCCAAGCATCCCTGCAATGCTGCAAGAGACACAGGCAAAAAAAAAGAGTCTAAATAACTTAAGGAGCCAGACTGACTTTTCCTCCATTAATATCAGTTTGCCTGGGCATGTATCAGAGTTAATATGCACAAATTCTACATGCTGTCCTTTGCCATAAGGGCCAGACAGATCTAAATGTACCTTAAAAAACATACTACTCCTGTAACTGATAATTAAGACTATTTACTCATTCATTATGTTATCCAAAAAATTGAAGAAAGAGGGAAAAAAAGGGTATTTATAGAGTCAGGCTTCCAACAGGCTTATATCACCTGCATCATCAACTTAAGGACCCAGACGCTTGTTCATTATTCAGGAGGGCACCAAACTCTGACCTACAAACGGGTCAGCTATTTTTGTTTCTTGCATATTTGATTTCAAGTGATTGTATCAAGCAGAAAATGCCAACTAACACAGCAGTGTAAAATAATAATCTCTGTACGAAAGCACACAATACAACCTAAGGTGGTAATTTTTCATGGGCTCAAACAGATCCTAACTGTACCTGATGAGGTGTTGGTTCCTGGCACACTCCACACAGGCATTCCTCAGGCACCTGAAGCACTCGGCTACCAGCAGCAGGCAGCTGTCCAGATCTGCCTGCCCACAGGAGTCCTTGCAGCTCTGCTCAATGGCACGTGAGGCACTCGTCAGGATTTCCAGGAGATCCCGAAATACACTTTCTTCTGCCATTTCTCTGAAACAAACAAATTTGCAGTGAAAAAGAGAAAAAAATGCACTGCTGCCAAAAAACCTCTGGCAGTGACACTTCTTACTGTAAACCCAGTGATGTTTCTGCAACAACCTTCAACTATTTGTAGTATACAAAGTCTTTCAAGTAGGAAGAGAAAAATACATCACACAATCCTCCCAGAAGCGTTTTCAGAAAAGGGGCTGTAGGAGAGTTCTGTTAACATGGCTTTTCAACAGTTCTTTGAAATCTTAATGAAAAGGAAAAAGTCTCCCCAATGCACACGGCTGGCATGTTTACATGTGACACTGCATGTTGCTTTAAGAGGAGATGCTTTAATTAATTAATTAACACAGTTCAGGTGTCCAGCATTAGGTCACAGAATCATGAACATCCATAGCTGGAAAGGGCCCACAAGGGTCATCAGTCCAACTGGGATGGAGATGAGTTAAACACAGGACACAAACTGCTAACTCTGATATCACATGCTGGTGAAGAGCAGCCACACCAGAGTTCATGGCATTGCTAAAGGAAGTTCAATCAATTTGCTCATCCAATACTTCTGACCAGGGTCAGAAAAGCAAATCCAGATGCAGCGTCCCTGAACCTTCAAGAGACTTGTTGTGTACTCAAGGTCAAACAGAACAAAGTGAAATGAGACCAAACGTAAAGTAGCATTAAATAAAATGCTCACATACAAAACTCTCCCTAAAGGAGAATTTAAAACCTTCTTGATCAAACACTTGTAAATAATACAGTATTACCTGTGTTCTGCTGCTCACTCAAATGTCTAAACATTCACACAATTAGAAATTCTACCTCCTCTTTCATAAGTGATCATGTCCATAAATCAAACCACAGAATCACTGAGGTAGGAAAAGACCTGTAAGATTGAGTCCAACGTTAACCAAACACTGCCAACTCCATGTCCATACACATCCTATATATAATCCCTTAGACATGTCTGGAGACAGCATTTCCCACCTCTGCAGCTGTCATGTATTCTTTCCTAGACTAAACAAAACTCATTCTCTTAGTCTGTACTCACTGTTCACCTTTTCTAAGTCCCTTATAAGACCTGCTGCTCCAACAGTGACACTGCTATGTTTGTCTACACCTTACTGGCAGCACAGTGCATCCAACATTGAGGGCTCTCAGAGCGTGCAGTAAACTTACAGAGAAGGGAGAGCACATGTACTGGAAGACACAAAACAGTGTACATTAACAGCCCTAAACTACTACATTAGATTTCAGATCCCCGGGGAATATGTATGTATTTCATTCTGCAGTCTCAGAGCTCATCAAGAGCAATACAGTTACACATTGTCCATCTCCATCAAAATATTAAAAAACCTACCACGGCATCACGGAGGATTATGGGTGTGAAGTAACTACATTTTACAGTGGTGCAACACTGGGGATGAAAGACCAAAGTGGCACAACACTGGGGATGAAAGACCAAAGTGGCACAACGAAGACCAAAAACAGAGCTGGCCCTCGGCCATAATGAAAACAGCAGAGCTTACGTAACCAGAAAGAAGGTTTGGAATTTGGTTTCGTTTCAGGACGTACGAAAATATATTCGTGGGCCTGGAACGTTCCAACTCGCAAGAAGTGGTGCAGCTCCTGCCCCTCCCTGACGTGGCAGAATGCTGCCCCGTGGCTGGGGCACCCGTCCCCATGCAAATGCAGCCCGGGACACGTGTTTCGTTCTGGCAGAGGAGTCCCCAGGCGTCCCAAGCACACAGAAGTGTGTGTTCTCCACCGAGCAGAGCCACGAGCTGTGAAGCAGCTGCGTTCTTAGACACTGCCACTGAACTGGCAAAACGCTTCCTTCCTATCGGCCCGTATATGCCATGTGCTGGACGACCGCATGGAGCTGATCCGTTTCGGCCCCCGCTGCCTTCGGCAGGAGCCGGCGGCCACTGCAGGCCGTGCGAGCACCCGGCCCGGGGAACGCGGAGGGCTGTGCGGGTGTTCCCGGGGAAGGTTCCTGCGGCCACCGAGCGCCCCTCGCCCGGGGACCCTGTGCCGGCACCGCCGCGCCCCCGCTACCTGCGCCGCGCCTCCCGGAGCAGCCCCGACAGCGCCCGCACGCTCTCCAGGCGGGCCGGGCCCAGCGCCGCCGCTCCGCCCGCCGCCATCGCGGCCCGCCACGCTCCGCTCCGCCCCCGGGGTGGCCCGGCCCCGCTCCACCCCGCCATGGTCCCGCTCCGCCCCCGGTCTGTCCCCGCTCCGCCCCGCCGTGTCCCCGCTCCGCCGTGTCCCCGCCCCGCCCCGTCCCGCCGTGCCGCGCTGCCGGCCGTGCCGCCCCGCCGGGCGGGAGGGGCTGCGCGGGGCCGGCGGCGAAGTGGCCTCTGAACAAACACTAGAATACATATAAAAACACATCAATTACGCGAATAATTACGTATCGCGTAGTGTCTAAAAGTGTCCCTGCCCGTGGGTGGGACTAAACGAGGAGCTGGACTCGATGATGCTGCGGGCTTCCTTCCAACTCAGTCTATTCTGTGATTTTAAAGCTCACTTCCCACCCAATCCATTCCTGTGATCCTGTAATTCTGTGACAATAATTTGCTTTAAGTGTTAAAGTATTAACCAGCAGCAACAACAAAAAGGTTACATTTTCAATGAGTAATATTTGTTTTTGAGAAATACAGCTTAGCTTGTTCTAAATGTGTATAAAAAGTTAACCTATATACATGTAGGGGGGGGGGAAATCAAGCTTCCCAGGGATAAAAAGACTTAATTATGGCCAAACATGATAACTCATAAGTGTTGTACCTCAAGCTCGTCTGATCTGCCCAGTTCTGTGTACACAGGCAGATCCCTTAAAAATCCAGCATTTCCCCCAGAGAGCTTACAGTCTAAATAAGATTCCTTTTTCTTAGCAGAGATTTAGAGGACCACAAGAGGGAAAACAATCCACCTAGGTCTAACTATGGCATCTGAAAAAAAAAATTATGCAGAATTTATTTTTAAGAATTCTCCATCAAATTAAGAGGTAGACCAGACTTTTGAGGCAGTGGTGTTTGAATCTGGACACAGAGAAAGATCCATCCCAGCAGAGACTCTGGAAGACAGAGCAAATGCTGACTCTGCAGGAGGCAAAGCAGGTGAAAGGCTGTGAATCCCTCCCATCTCAAATGCTAAGAGATGGCCACTCATCATCACAATGTATATATTGGCCTTACCCCTTCTTTACTGGGGGCAACTTCCAGCAAAAGATAAAATTTGGGCTCTGGAAAAAGTTACGTTACGGCAAAGAGCAAATCCCGTGGCATGTTCTATTTCCAGCATAAATATTAGTTTTCCAACTCTTACTTGGGGTCTGTGTTAAATTAAGTATTACTTGGGCCACAGAGCTTTGAAGCTGTAGACCAAATGCTTTTATTTTTGTTCTAGTATTTAATAAGATCCAGTGAAATTGGTTGATGCACTTGGAGAAATGCTTTTGATTAGCCTTTGTTGTTGAGCAGTGAGCCCCTACCCTCATGCCAGTCCTCAGCTTCATGCTGACACTGGGCAAAACACAGTCCTTTGTCAGGAATTCTGAACACCTGTATTAAGATGAGGAGGAGCAGATCTGAGAGGAGGTAGCAGCATCTTTTTAACCGCCAGAGGTGGAACACAAACCAGCTTTTAAGTTTTTTGGATGTTTTCAATAGCAATGAAGAATCCATATGAAGTGGATACTAGAGGCTGTCTGAAATGCAGCAATAGCTACTGCAGTCCAATGCCAGCTCCAGAGATTATTTGGCTTCAGATGAGATGTTACACGTGTGTCTGAAGGCCACAAGAGAGCAGTCGCATTTGATGCTGGGGTGTATGTGTCACCCCTTTGTTATGTAATATCAGAAATAAATTTAATTCTTCATCAGAAAGAAATCTCTCCATCTGGAAAGCAAAGCTGCAAGGCCTTGGAGGAGATGTTCAAAGCACTTACACCTTTGTTTTGGAAACAAGTGGTGTCTTCCAAGAAGTAAGCACGGATGAAATGCCGTCTGCTGCGCAGTTGTTGCTTGGGAAGTTTAATTCACCTGCTGTCCAGCCTGGCTCCTTGAGAGGTCTGAGGTGGGAATACTTTCTGAAATTATATGTACTTCCCAGAAAATAAAACCAAATATCCCTACTAAGAAGCAGAAATAGCCAAAAAGCTCCTCACCACCTGATTGCTGTTGGGGCATAAAAAGGCATGTGTTTGAATATTTTCAAGGAACTCACAAGTTATGTATTCTTCCCTACTAGATGTGTCAAGCCTGGCCCCTTTTGAATGGATCAGCAAAGGGAAATGCCTCCAGGGAATCCTGTGTTACTCGGCCGTGCTCACATTTGTCAGCAGTGCTGGATCTTGTCAATGCTGAGAAATTTGCTGAAGGGAGAAGACAAAAGCGAAAAGAGTGAAGAACAAGAAAAACCAATATAGGGACTCAGAGTATCTGCTATTTTGAGTTACTGCTGGTGACTGGAAGTGGAGAATGGTAGTTGTGATCCTGACCATGCTCCTTGCTGTGCCGTAGGGATTAAACCCTCCAGCTCTGTCGGCAGCCTGACATCTAGTGGAGGTAAAACAGTGGGCAGCAGAACTCAGCCTGGAACCATCTGGCTGCAAAGTTCAATTATCCACTGCAGGTGTGATTTCATTGAATTTATTAATTCCATCTGAGAAATATAAAATAATGAGTTAATCTACTCATCTTTATTGTACACTACAATCACGGGAGATGGGTCCCTCCCAGCTCAGTATAATCACAAGGATTCTGAATCACAAAAACCCAAGACTTTAGAAGGTTTTCTGTACCTACAGTACTTGTTCAGCAGACAAGCTTTGTAAGATGAGGGCACCGGGCCTGGGATTGGTATCTTCATGTTAAGAAACAAATACCTACAAAGTTTGCTTTTGCAGCATTTCTGAAAGCCAGTCTTATGTCACCTTAAGGAATAATATTTGGGAAGATGCTATTGATAACTAGAAGTTGCTATATATGTTATCTATTGTCCAGTTGTTAGACTCACAGATACAGATCTGAGAAATAAAGGGTTAAACTTCAATTCTGCAGAATCTTGTTCTTCATGTCTCCGTTAATTTTTGCAGCTGTAAGAAAAGTTTAAATACTCATGAGAAAAGGGTGCCGAAAATTGTGAGCATTCATTTTAATATAATCCTACGAAGCTCGTGCAGTTCTAGTTAAAAATCTCAGAACTCATTTTCTTAGAATTGTCCTATGCCAGCTTAGTATTCCTTTGAAAGACACGTGCAACCTAGGCTTTAAAATAAGGAAGAATTATTGCTATTAAAATAACATCTCTAGAAGGTTTCAGAAGATTCCTGGATATGGGGATATTTTATTGCCTTTTAATTTCAAAACCTTAATGCACTGAAGAAATACCTGATGAAACCTTCCTGTCAGACCTGTGGACCTGAAAAAAAGAAAATTACATTTCTTTTAAACCAGTATGTAAAGTGTGACCAAAAAAACCCATCTAATTATGTATCTGAAGGAAACTTTTATCTGTTCATGTTTTATATGACTTTTTCCCACAAGGTCATGTCAATAGACTAAAGTGATAGATTATTAATTTTTTTAAACCAACATCTTTGCTTTCTTAATCAGCCACAAATATAAATGAAATTATATACTTTCTTTCTGCATTTCCTGAATATAAGGTTCAGCCTCTGCAGAAGTCATTATTTGTATTTATATGACAGGCTTCTAAATTTAAAAATCCCACACTCTTTAATGACCGGGAGTAAGAGTGCTTTGGAGCTATAAATACCCCAGCTCCCCCGGAGATAAAAGCGGATTTTGGAGGAGGGGGTTGTCCAGCTGGTCACCTGTGCCATGTCCTCCTAAAGCCCCAAGCCCCCCCAAGCACAACCAGCCCCGTGTCTCCTCCATGTGCCACACGTCACCCCCCTGCCGGATCTCAGCTACGTGGGCTCCATCAGCCTCTCCAGAACTCAGCAGCCTGGGTGTGCCTCGTACCTCGGGAACACAGCAGGCAGTTAGTCCTCTAAATTAATAATTAAAATGTTAACTATTAATGCCCTGCAAACACAGACATGTTCAAGACACTGCCAGGGAAGGGCAAGCTTGCTTTTTGATCTGAGCAAGTGCTGATATTCATGGAATACAAATACTGGTTTCACGGACGGGGAAATCAGGAGAAAACCCAGTTGTGAGTCAGAGGGGGGAGCTTTGGTTGGCAGGAACTGGGTCTGGAATCTGACTTCTCTCTTCCCCTTTCTCCTTGCCCATCATTTTTGTTACCCAGGACTCAGCACTGTCACGTTCAGTCGGAGAAATGTGGAGTCACTTGATAAATCAAAAGCAGGTAACAGAGTCAGTTTTTTCTAGCAGAAGACAAAGCTTTGTAAGACCATCATGTTAGACAGAGAGTCTGAGCACGGTGTGCACCTTCATTCCTGAAGCAAGGAGTGCCTCTGCCGAGGAATCTGTTATAAATCACATTTTTAGTGAGACTGGCAAAGCCGCATAACTCTGGCCTCGGGGAATCTGTCTAATTTGTCAGCTAGAATTCAATCTCCTGATAGAAAACTAGTCCATTCATGCTCCGTGAAGGCTAATTACCCATGGAAGGAATCTGCTCAGGGAAGTGTCAGCAGTGATGTGGTGTGGCACCATCCTTGGGCTGGGAGCTTCCCAGAGAAGGCGGGCAGAGCTCCTGCTCCTCCAGTGCTGTGCAGCTGCTTTGCCCATCTCTCCTGCACACCTGCACTGTCAGTGGCATATCCTGAGAGAGGAGTCCCAGTGGGATGGCTTTGCAGGGAAACCCCTTTCTCCCAGCAGCAGGCTGCCCTCTGGGCCTGGAAGCAACAAGGTTGTCTAAAAGAGGCAGGATTTGCAAGAAAAGGGGTATTTGGTCACACCGTCAGCACAGTTGCAAAAGCCGGGGGGGTCTTAAGCACCTACATCCTTCAGCCCCTCAAAGGAAGCTGCTTACAAACTCACTGTCCCTTAGGTGTCCAGACAGAAGGGACACAAATAGCATACAGCAGATAGGAGCCTCCAAAAATAATCCTGGAAAGAAACTCTCCTTAAATTTTTAGGAACTTGTTTTTTATAATCATTCATGTGCATTGTGAACTGCAAAAACTTCATCACTGAATAAATTGCCACAAATTTAACATTTCTTATTTCAGGAGAACTGAGTTTCTTTACTGGACTAATGAAAGGTGTTACAAAGATTTTCTAACTACAAAAAAGAGTTTAATTTCCTTCCATAATTTTCAGCATGCAGTATGGTTTTTTTCCTTCTGGGATATTATCCTCCATTGTTTGTCCCAAATTTTGGTGAGCAAAGTACCTCTGTAGCTCTGTTCCAGCTTAGTGACATTTTTAAATGGCCATATTTTAGTACTACTAAATATGTAGCCCAATCTTATAGTATGCCCCTAGTATAGCAATGAAAATGGGAAGAGATTTTGGAACAGTTGTTGATTCTTGGGGGAAAAAAATGATCATTCACAGTTATTTGCAACCATTAACAACTCGAGGTTTAGTACCTGTCAAGACCAAGTTGTGATCCTGTAAAAAATTTCTTTGTTTGACTGTTTAACTTACTTTAGCAGTTTTTTGTCATACAGTTATGAACAGGTCTCCTGGACTGAACTGATTGTATAAAATAAGGAATATAGACATGAACAAAAAGATAATTGCTTGGATAACATGTTCAGCCCTAATCTGTCTGTAGCCACTTTTTCATCTATTACAGGAAGACTTAGTTGAAAAATACTGTTACCAAAAACTGTTTGCTGCAATTAAAAGTATAAGGCAGAATGACCAAGTAAGCCTGACTTCAGAGGGTGCTGAGTGCAAGTTTGCAAGAAACTGAGCAGTCTTGGGATGATTGTCAAGCTTGAAGTAATGCCCTTGTTTAAGTTCCTTGATGTACCAAGGCACCTCTGTCCTGTTTGACTCCATCAAGTTTGTATGTTTGTTCTATTAGATGGCATCAATAACCAGTCTCTTCTCAAAGTACTGTGTAGAAAAGGGGGCATAATTGTCTGAAAAGAGGACTGGTAAGTGTTTGCTTTTAAATCAAAGAACACTTTTGAAATATTAAATAAAGAGGGACTACAATATATAAATCACTCCAACCCATCTCAAAAATACTGATGCACATTAATGATTTACTTTGGGCTCATACCTCTATTTGCTTTTGCATTTAAAACACTGCATTGTTACCTTGGTAACCCCAGTATCCCGCACAATTTAGCTTATTCTCCATCTAAAGTACACCCTCTTGAGGAAATTCATACAGGTTCTCATGAGAGCACTTTTCCCTTTTTCCCCCATTGTTTGTAAAGGAAGAAATACTGAGTGGTTTTGTCATGAATGGGCCACTTTTGTCCTTTCTTCCTCCCCTCTTCCATCCCATTAATGACAGCTGAGTTTTGAACACGACACACATTCAGCCCGTGTTCACTGTTTAACAATGATCCCAGTCTTAAATGAGTTGGGGTGGCTCTACTCCCATACTGATATGCTGGAAAGGCCCTTTCTAAGGAATTCCTGTCCTTATTTGGGAGGATACCTTCATTCTCAACAGTCTGTCCTCCCACACATGTTCCTCTGCACCAGAGCAGGAGGTGGGGGCTGCGGGAACGCCAGGCAGGGAGTGTGAGAGGGCAGGGTGGGATAACTGGCACTGCCACCTTCCCACAAAACCTAACAGGGCAGGTGATTCTGGGGAGGGAAGTCAGAGCTGGAAAGGCAGATAAACTTTGCAGTTTGTGCTGTGACACAGCCCAGAGCTACAGCAAACCCCAACTAGACCCCAAGCAAGCCCCAGGCAGCTCCTGAACCAGAAAATGCTGCCCCCACCCCTCCTGCCCCCTCCTGGCACAGGGCATCGTGGGGGCTGCCACGCCTCTGTGAGCACAGGCCAGAAAGATGCCAGTCTGTGGAGAGCTCTGGAGAATTACAACCCGGGAACACGTGCCCAGGAAGGGGTGTGTGGAGGAGTCCATCCCCTGAGCAGGGACAGCACACACCCCCTCTGCTAACACCAGAAACAGCAACAACCTTGTAGCCCAACCTGTGGGCTACAGCACAGATCAGTGTCTGTTCCAGATTTATTCAGACTGGTACAGGAGAAATGAAAGAGGTAAACGCAAGCTTAAAGCTACAGAAGAGTTTCAAAGCTTGTTACTCCATGTTATTTACTTGCTGTGTAATCTCTTCGCTCACTGGCCTCCGGCAAACAAAGCTCTGAGCTGACAGCAGCTTCCAGCTTTTCTTCCTCAAGCGCTGATTCTTGAAAATACCTTCTTTTTAACGTTATATTTAAACCTCTACAGACACTCTGTCCAAAAATCTTTCTTAAAAGCACCATCCTACCTGTCTTTTGCATTTAAGAAACTCGTAGAGGAGTTCACAGTAAGCCAGGTGGAGAGATTATTTTTTTCTTAACAAGACTAAAGAAGAAAAAATTCCAAAGGAAGCAAAGCCAACCTGCTTACAGAAAGGAAAAAAAAAACAACCCTCTTCTCTTCATTTTTTTTTCTCAATTTTTTTTTCTCTTTGATTTATAAAAACATCTTGTTAATCCCTGCAGGGTTTCTGAGAGAAAAAACATCTGAGATCCCTACACAGCAATATAAGTTAGATACATGTGAAGAAGAAAAGATTGACTGATTTAATGATTAAACAAAAAGAGGAGATATAAATGACTGAGGAATCTATCAGGGAAACACATTAACTGCAGTTTTCTGATCTGTCTACCTTTGCATTCTTAATAATTCACTTGGAGGAGATGCTGAGGTGAGTGTCTCAGCTCTTTCTAACCTTAAACATAGAGAGGTTTTATCCATTTCACCCACAGAAAAACCCCATCAGATGGTATCCAGTTTGTTACATTTAATAACTCTGTCTCAATACTGATGAAAGTATTTTCGCTTATATAATCTTTATACATTTTTAATTAAGATGAAATGAAATGTTTTTCAGATTTTTTTGCAAAAACGGTAGTGATTTTTTTTTTTTCTTTCTAGGCCATATTATTCTCTGAAATTCTCCCGGTTTTGAAGTGAGGATAAAAGATGTTTATGAGCATTTTAATGTGAAGGGAGGAAAGAAAAGTTTATTAAGAGATTTCCAGCATTTGGATAGAACAAGAGTAAATAGAGTGCATCCTAATCTGGGTAGGAATGACAACACACAACTGCTTTTGTAACTACCATGTAAGTACAGAACTGCGAAACTAAGTGCCAGCAATACAGTCTTAAGGAATACTGTGCGAAAAGTACTGCCTGAATTTGCTGGTTTAGTGACAGAAACAACAGAATTAATTAGTCAAATGAGTCTAATGAGCTCAAGTGACAGTATTTTTTCCTGTCACGCAGAAAGGGAGGGTATTTTATAGGAGTTACCTCCAAGAGATGAACAACCTTCTGCTGGGCACAGATGGAATGTTAATGGCTTTGAAAATGAAAGTCGCTTGTCCATCCAGAAGCTCACACTGACCTCAGACAAGGATGGCTAAATCAGACATGATTCACCATCTTGTGGTTCTACCTTTGCTGGGGGACATCCGTGAAAATTCTGGAAACTGAGACCCAGGCTATTTCTGTTCCTTCAGATGGGAAAAGGTCCTGGTGTAATTTGTGCTGTGTTCATTCTAGGGGCAAACCCAGACATTTTACAATAAATTCAGACTGATGTAAGAGGAGAGGAAATTGGTGTGAGTACAGAAGTCTCTCCTCTGTATTCTGGTCAGGAACGTGCTCAGTTACAAGGGGCACATTATCTTCTCCTCCATGAAAGCCCAGCTGGGTTGCCTTGCAGATTACTGGAAAAGAAAGCCAAAGCACCATTCCTGTGTGATCACTTCCATGTTCCTCCCCTCACACCCATGCAAAAGCCACCCCACAAAACCTGCTGGTGCAGCCCTGACCATCCCCAGCCCTGTGGAGTGGTCTCATGTGCCTGTCAGGGGTGGGCAGAGGTGGGAGAGGAAGCTGTGGCTGGGGTGACAAAGGGAAGCCTGGAGGGTGTTCTCCTCTTGCCTTGTCAGTGTGGGAGCAGAGGGGTGGGGGGAGAAGGTCGTTCCTGGCTGTAGTGCACAATTCCCCCGCTCAGCTGGAGTACTCGTGCTTGTGGTTCACCCTCACAAATGCCATGGCAGGCCCTGGGCCAACACAAACACCAAGTCTGTCTTCAATATATGCAGTGGAAAAAAATCTAGTTCCAGCTCTCTCCAGATTAGAGTGTTTGCAGCCAGGGAGAGGAAAGGAGGAGGGCTCTGGTTGCTGTAGCTGGGCAATGCTGATCTCTGCTCTCAGTGGGTCCTGTTGTGGAGAGCTCAGCTATTTCCCCTAAGCTGGCATGCTTTAGAGGGGATTATAATACAAATAAAAAGGTATTCAAACACTCCAGGAGAAGATCTCGAAGGAGAACATCTTAATTCAGTTGGAGAGCTTTGACAGGAGTGCCAGCACACCCTGTGATCCAAGGGAGATAGAGATGCTTTATGCCCCATGCCAGTGGGAAACCTCCAGTGCTCCTTCCTGATAAACACATGTTAACAAGGCACAACAGATTTGATAATATTTGTTTGTTTTCTCTTTAAAATATCCCCATGTTGTGTCCACTCTCAGGTGTTGGTAAAAACATTCAAGCCCAACATTTAAACAGGCTGAGACCTTGAAGTCTTTGTCGTTTTCTTGTGCCTGCAGAGCCAGTCATACATGAAGCAGAAACAGCATGAATAAAAAAAAAATTAAACAAAACAAGTACTTTGCAAGAAAGACAGCAACTGAAATGGATCCTGTTTGATCACAGCTGAAGATACGAAGGGAAAAAGAGAAAAGTTAACTTTGCTTACAGGAAGTTGGTCACTAAAAATGAAATAAAAAACAAATGATATCATAAATTATTAAATTATTCATGGCAATTAGGTTGCCAAGCATAAATCCATGCAGTTTTCACTGAGAATAAAGATCCCAGCCTGGTTTCCTGGCCTGGATCCAGATAAGGTAATTATATTGTGCCTACTCCAATTTCCCCTTCAGTTCAGCCTGATGTATTTGTCTTCCTCTCTGAAAACTGTTGTCTAACAAATCTAAAAGCTGCCACTTGCCTTTCAATGTGGGGAGGCTTTAGGGTTTGCTACAGGACTCTTTTTACTTCCACCCAGCTAGGCTTCATGTTTCTTAGCCTGATAGCACTAAAAAAATAGAGCTCAAGCCACAGCATTGCTAACTGCTAAGAACTCTAAGATTTCCATACAATTAGATATCTTACTGCCCTTGAGTGAAAACTTTTAGCTGTGCCAAACCCCACCCAGTTCAGCCCAGCCTCCAAAAGCTGCTACAGGGTTTTAGCGTGAGTTAGGAAGCGAATTTCAGTCGGGCCTCCCTCTGCAGATACAGACATTGCATCCTAATGCTTCCCTGTGGGCTGGGGATTATCCACATGGGACTTGGAGTTTTGGAGAAGCTCAAAAACACTTCAAAAGGCTGTTCCTGCAGCTCCACCTTTTGGGAGCTGGTTATTCCTTTACTAAAGAGGGACTTAACCTTATTGTATTTGTGGCTGACGTTAATCCCTAAAATGGAAAGAATAAAGCACCTTGGAGGTTTTGAAGATGCCCTGACTCCTCCTGCAAGCTCTATAATGTGTTAGACTGGAGATACTTTTATTTTGAATAGTTTCTGAAGGCTGCCCAATATCAGCAAGCACCCTTGTTCATATACATACTTATCATCACCATCAAAATGGGTTTTTTGGTGCTTTATGCTTAAGATTTACCTGGAATCCTTATGCCAGACTGGGATGTGCTCAAAGTAGACTGTCAAATATGTCAAATATGACAGCATCTGGTCCACATGGAATTCAATATTATTCTTATATGTTTGAGATAGATTTGTTTTCTAATCCTGCAGGAAAGTGTCGAGTACCCTCAGCACAGCTGGGTGATTTCTGTGCTCCAGTGGGAGGCCAAATTATCCTGTCTCTTTTTGAGACTCCAGCACAGCAGGAGCAGGTGCTACCCTGTACTGGGGATCTGAAGACATCTGAAACATGCAGGAAGCAACCTGCATGCCATGAATTTCCAAAACACCTGGATCTCGACTACAGCACTAGTTCATCTCTGCTGGAAAAAGCAGGGGTGTGTTGGAGACTGAGGGGACCGATCCAGAGCCCACCAGAAGTTCTGACACATATGCATTCCACAGGGACTTGAACCAAGTCTGCGGGAGGTTTTAAGACAAAAAGACATCGTGGCAGCCAAGAGTGACCTTAAGAGAAGAGACTCTCCCCAGAACAAAACACCCTCACTTGTTGATTCCAGAAACTGGGAGGATGAGTGAAAAAAACTAATAACTCGCAGATCAACAAAAAGTCCTTTTTACCTCTTTTCACTCTTCCACCGTGGATTAAATGGCTTTGATGAATATCAGACATGTATTTGCCTTTCATCACTTTTCATGTTCTAAGCCTTGCCCCCAGACTCTGCATCTCTCTTTCAGACTACTAAATATTGTATGTGCACAGGAGCAATTTGGTGTATATAATGATAGGCATGATTGTTAAATTGGTTTCCAGTGTCTTCCAGGCTGCGTCCCTGCAGAATTGCAATTAAACACTTGACAAACCACAAGGCTATGCTAATCCCACTTCAAAAATCTCTGCTGGCAAGGATGGCAGTCTGCCTTCCTTCTCCACTGAAAGACAGGGAGACCCAGCATTACTCAGGCTCTTCTTAAAAATACTCTTTTCCCCCTTTGGTGGTTCGTGTTTCAGCTGTAACATTCTGCCTGAGTTGGCCATTGCTGTGTAACAATCTCCTCTTTGTTCAGCCCTGCTACCTCATTTCTCTCTATTAGCCTTTAATCCCTGTCAGGGTTTCACCTTTGCAGCGATGAGGTCACAGCTCATGTTGATTGGGAAAGGAAATCCTGATGATTGTTGCTGACAGAAAGCTGATAATGCTGGTTCAGGCAGCAATAAATTCTCAGTCTCTAAATGAAGACTAATCTTTGAGCCAGAAATCACCTCTTTCAGTAGTTTTTTTGGGCCTCATTCACAAATATTTTCCCATGCTCAAGCTGCCTGACCTTTGGAGCATTCAATGCACCTATGTTATTGTGCAGAACTGTTTTCCAGGGATCCAAATAAGCAGCCATCTATCAGTGAGAGGCAGGTGAAATTAGGAAATGAATCAGTGGTGTTCTGGTTGGGAATGCAGCACTTGGAGCTCTCTGTAGCCTCTGCAGCCCTAAGTGCCAAACTACTCTGTGCTGCTGAGCCATTCTATCCTGTCAGCATTTTTATTTCCTCAAATGACTGGTATTGTCAGGACCAGTTATTTTTTATTTTTTTGGGACAAAAATACAACATTCAGAGAGATGAAGAGGTGAATAGGAGGCATTTGTGCTGTTAAATTCACGCTGCTGACCTGATGAGTGATTCAATAAAGACAGTTCTTGAATAATCCTGAGCAATGCAGATGCTCCTTTCACAACATCATAAATGCTGCCTTTGGTGCAGTTCACCACATGAAATCAAGTGTGGCCATCCTCCTCTGCTTTAGCCATGACATGCAAACCCCTTACACCTCCTGCAAAGATACAGCTCCTTGCCAGGAGAGAAGTTCACCAACAGTTAGACAAGGAGAATTTCATCTGAAATCCAAAAATTGAAATAATCGACCATACTGTCAAAACCTTATCTTCTGTATTGTGCTATTCTTTCTGTTCCTCCTGCTGTTCCCCAAAACAGATGTTCCCTCAACACACTGCAATGTAATCTACCCCAGTGTCTAGCTGCCAGAGCCTCAGTGCTGCCCAGTGCAGCTGCTCAGTGCCCTGATTCACTCCTTGACAGCCAAATCCAGGCTCAGCGCTCCGAGAAATGAGAGGCCGGGGGTTGAAAGCTGCAGCTCCCTCCCTGCCAGCCCAGCCTGGCTATTGTTTTCGTCTCTCAGCAGGCTGTGCTCACCCCTTTGATCAAAATAACTCTGGTCTGAATGCAGATTTGAACTTTACAAATTGGGTTTCCCCCAGCTAACAAAGTGGGCATTTACTCCCTTTCCTGCCAGCAGTAACACAACTCCCTGCTCCAGCACACAGCTGGGAGCACTTTAGTTAAGCAATCCCTATGTAATCTGTTATAATTTTTTTCTTCCTTCCACAGTGTGTTGGTCTTTCCAATGGCAGAAATCCACCATTACTTGGCCACAATTCTCCCCGAGCACAGGCTCCAGCAGAGCTCCTGAGGGGAGCAATTCAGGTACCTGAACACAGATGTGCAATGCCACAGCAGGGCTTTGGGCTGCCAAGATACCCACACTGGGCTGGCAGAGGGGATGCAGGAGCTGTGGAAGAGACACACTTCTCTGGAGGGGCAGCCACAGCCCAGGGGGGCTGTAATAGAACCTTGACAAGATCTCAGCTGCTTTCAGACACCTGAGCCTGTCCAGCACCGTGCCATGGGAGGGGCAGACGCTCCTGTGGTCACCAGCAGAATGGGTGGGTAAGTTTGCACCATACATTATCAAGGCTCAGAAATGGATTGTTGCATGATGCACAGAAACCAGCACTTGGGTGTTTATACTGTATTCCCACCTTTGCAAGGATAAATCTCAGCATGTTTGTATTCTTATCCTTATGCCTACAGGTAACTACTTTATGTATCTTATACGTGTCTGCATCTGTCTGCAGGTATCAAATTTTCCAATCCTTCTGTCAACTGAATCTACTGGCCTGTGGGTTAAACTCCTCAGAGGAGAAAGGGGAGCTTTGTTCCTTGAATTGCTTTGACTTTAGGATTCTTTCCTATCTTGGTTTAGGGAAAACTCTGCTGTCAGCTACGCTTTGTGTGCAAGAGAAATTTCTCATTTGCAAAATTTGGCTGGACCAAGACTCCTAAAGCTGCCTCACATCCCCAGCCTCTTCACACATCCACATCCCACTCTGCTGGGGCAGCTCAGGAGCCCAAGAACAGCAGCAAATGCCAGGGCTGTGGGGCAGACCAAGGTCCAGATCTGTCTCAGGCCACAGAACTTGATCAGATGTTGGGAAACGCTCAGGTAAACTTGGCCCAGGGCAGTGCTGTCTCTGGAACACAGAGGCAAAGGAACCAGGGTGCTGACAGTGTGTGACAGGGGAAGGGGCAGGAGCACCTTCCAGTTGAGATTTACTGACTGCAAGCCCAAGGTGGAGAGGCTGCAAGTCCTTCATCAGTGACCTTCTTCCACTGTTTAACAAGTGACTATTGGCTCTGCTATATAGGTCTTTTATAGTTATTTGAATCATATTGCCTTGGAATCTTATAAAATATCAGCATTTCTGTTCCTCAGTCCCAGCTGAGGGGTCATACCATTGTCCACTTGCTACAAGTTTCACGTACATAATCTCTGGTTTAAATTTAAGGATGGGCAGAGGGAAAGCACAACATTACTTTCCAGTAACTCCAATATATTTTACTTTCATGTTCTAGTCAGGGAAGGATGGCACTTAAAGAAATTACTTCTGTAAATACCTTAGCACATACTTTCTTATTTGTTATACAGACAAATTTTGAGGAGATTAAGGACTAGATAATAAAAAGCATTAACATACCTAAATACCACAGATAGCTAATCTGTCTTGACTCTTATGACAGCATCAGTAGGCATCTCTAGATTTTCAGGAATCTGGCCATGTGGAAAATAGTTTCAGATTCACAGTGCCTGTCAAATATTTGTTGTGTTCCTCCCCATCAGGAGTTTCATTTTTGGTAAATAAAAAAGTTTGATGTGTTATGAGGGATCTAATTCATCTAACATTGTAGAAGAATTGAAAAGAAAACACAGGATGGGGAGAGAGGTAGCAAAAGATGCCAAGTCGTTAGTGAAATTATCAGGTCAAAACTAATGGCAGTGCTGCATGGACTCCAGGAAAGCAAATTCAGGCCATGAACCACAACTGGAAGAGAATGAAAATGTATTATCTGGACAAGCTAGAATGCAGTGTGACTTCAGGGGTGGATGCTATGCAGCTATTTCAGCGTGTTGCATTTCTGAGGCAGAGCCAGGGCTGCACTTACCCGAGTGCTCCTTATTTGAGTGTGAGTTCAGTGTCAGGTAACATTTACCAGCTGCAGAACAGAGCAGAGCTTGATCTCGAGGTCCCACCTCAGCCGAGCCCTGTGCCTGTTCAGAGTCCTCAGCCCCTGCCTAGGTAAGCCCATCTCTAGCTCTGGTTCAGTCCTCTCTAACCCTGTCTCAGTAAGCAGTTCTGCACATCTGGGAAATCTTCTGGGTTTAGGCGGGGGGGGGGGGGGGGGGGCGGGAAACCAA
>JAWWES010000041.1:65406491-65461081 GCA_035583135.1 Lophotriccus pileatus
CAGGACTCGAACCTGGGTCTCAACGGTAATAGCACTGCGTCTTAATCACTAGACCACCGGGGGGTCCCAGAATTAGCACTAAAATGCTGCTAATGGCAGAAAAACCCCCTATATATTCTGAAATTAGCAATATTTTTTTATCTTTTATTCAGAGACATAAATTCAATAAGCGGACTGCAACACTGCTTTTCCACAGATTTCCCTGGATAAGCCAGCATTCACATTGCCCCAAGGAGTCCACGAGCACACCTGGGAGGCCATACAGCTCCTGGGTCTGTGTTGAAAACCTCATTTCATTTGGGACAGCAGAAATCATTCTGGAGACCAGCCCCTTCCAGCCCCCTCCAGGCAGGGACTGCAGCTGAAATCAGGCTCCTGGACTCTGGGCAGAGTGTGGGACAGGACCCTGCAGAGGCACATCTGGGCCATGAGGTGTTATCGGTGCCTCGACATGATGTGGCTGAACAGAACAGGGTTACAGCCTCAGACCTACAAAAGGAAGTCAACACAAGCTCTGCCATTGACTCCAAAGGCTCCAGGTCAGGTCCTAAACCTGTTCTCACTTGACATTCATTCCCTAGGCCTGGTGTTACAGAGCAGGCAGCTCCCAGCTCCTCCCAGCTGGAAGGATGTACCCAAATGTCCCAGCCATGGGAAGCCAAGGGCAGCAGGCACCGGGAGCCTCTCCTCAGACAGCAGACTGAGCTGACAGGGCCTTTGGTTCAGAAGGAAATACAGTGTAAGGGAGAAGGTTCTCCTCCTGCCTTGTGTGCTGGGGGTTATGTTAGGTACGCACATCAGTGCCATCCCAGAATCCCAGCCGAGCTCCTGCAGCCATTGCCCAGGAGCACACTGGCCTGAGATCTGCTGGGAGACAGAAATGTTTGATATGCAGGCTGTCAGCACCTTCTGCTAAGGCAGTGATGACATTACAGCTTTGTCCTGTTCAAACACTAACTAATATCTTCAGCATGCAGGGAAATTGCAAACTTCTCACCACAGTCACTTTCCTTGCCATATTTGATGAATACACTTTTTAAGCATCCTTCCCCCTACAATTTATATATACATACACTTATATTACATATATATATATATTTTTTTAGCTTTCTTGGCTACTCTCCTGTACCTTATAAAAATGACTGGCTTGGCAGATGATGTATTGAAACAGAAAAGCCTTGTAAAATTGCCCTCCCTTTAGGGTCCCATTGAAAACATTTTGCTAACAACCCATCCCATTATTGCAGGCCCTGCTCTGACTGACAACCACGGAAACACACAGCGTTGGGATCACTCAGTGCTGGCAGCTTGTCAACCACCCTGGGAGCAGCTCCTGCTGTCATCACCAAACTCTGAGAGCAGAGGCTGCTGGTTCCATTTAGCAATGGTTTTACAGCATATTCTATATTCTCTTGCCCTGCTCTAGTAGAGTCTACACTGGTTTGGAGGTCAGATTGCCGGTGGTGTCTTTTCTGCTGTGCTATGCCCCACTACAGCATCCCTTCGCACATCACTGCATCCAAAGCCATTAGTGACTTTCTCCAGCCTGTTTGGCTGCATCCTGCCAACAGGCAGGAAAAAGGGAGTGATGGGCAAGCCCTGCCAGCCGTGTGGCAGTGCCTTTCCACCCAGTTTCAAAATCAAGCCTATAAAATGGTTGGGAATGAACGCCGTGCATGCTGACAGCTCTGCTGAAGCAGAAACTGAGGGAACGGACAGAAACACAATACTACCACAACATTAAATAAAACTGAAAAAATAACAAACAAAAACTCCAGTTTGTTGTGCCAGTGTCCTAAACGGTCCTGAAATGACCACCCTGCAGGAACTATTTCAGTCCTCTCCCCCATTAAATGAACAGGACGATCCACAGGTGGGTTTGTGCTACAGCAGGCGTGTAAGGATGCAGTCATTTGGAATGGGCAGGAGGAAAAATAGGAGTTAGGGGAAAGCCTTGAAATGTTCTACTGGACAAAAGCATGAGAGGTTTGCAGCTCTTGGCAGATTCACTCCTTGAGAGCTTTACATTTTTGTTTTGTGACAAGTGCTAAAATGGGAAACCCGAGTGTTTGTCTCCACCAAACTCAAGGACAAATGCAAGTGGGAACTGTGCAACAGCAAAGCTACTCAGAGCCTGAAATCAGGCTACATGCTTATCCAATTCCCAGGGATCCTGTCGCAGTGCTCCCAGGACTTGCCTCAGAAATGCTGTGTAAGGCCACCTTCCATAAGGAGTTGTTGCCATTTGGTGCTGCCTGTGTGTGGTTCTCTGCTGGCTCGTGCCTTTCACGGGAGGTACAAGGGATGGGCAGCTCTGCCAGACCCAAACAAGGCCAGCAGTGCCAAACAGAAATCCAGAGAAAAAAGCTTGAGATCCAGGCCCAGTCCCTGTAATTCACACACATGGCTCAATGAAATCAGTGAATATCCAAAAGCATTTAGCCCAGGACACATTTGAAGGAGCCACATGTAATAATTCTGGATCTTTTCAAGCACCATGGATTTAGGAGACACTGCAGCATTTTCATCAACATGCTATTTCACTCTCCCTTTTGGCAGACCAGTGGGTCCAGATTGGTGGTCTGGCATCCATCACACTTTATAGCTGAATATTAAGTATAAAAACATACCTTACAGTAACAGGAAGGTTACAATTTTTAGATGCACTGAAAAGTCAGGAAATGCAGAAATTAAGCTGCTGCTGCTTTTTGATATCTTTTTAACCAGTCTAAATCCAAAGTAGCTGGATGGAGCCACTCAGATTTGACATGGGGATAACTGCAGATTGGGAATCAGTCCTGGATGAATGCAGCAGTGTCCACTGTCCTGTGAGTTGCTCTCTGTAGGATGTCAGGAGCACAGTGGTGTTGCTCAGTAAATGACCTGAAAAACAGAGGCCTCTCATATACCAACACTTGGTCCTCTTGGGGACCAAAACTTCAGGCTCTACAGTTGGCGAATGGGGTGAGCTTATTTAAGGAAGTTCAACCCAATCTTTTCCCAAGAAAATTAATTTCAGCTAGATAAGCATTTTGCACGAAAAAAATAAACCAGGAGAAAATGTGTCTATATTTGGACAGGGAGAATCACTGATAATAAACTAACATGAAGGTTCCCACTGCTGCTGAATCCCATGTGCTGGGCATCCTTGAGCACCTGTGTTGTCTTGCCTACAGACACATCTGTGGCAGCAACTGCTGGTGCCTTCCAGCCTGATGTGCTGCTGGTGCTGCTCCTTCTCTTTGGTTCACAACCCGTGACCTGAACACAGGCTCAGCCTGCAGAGAATGCCCCGTGTCACAGGCCAGGCAAAGCCCTTCCATCAGCTCACCTGTGTTTGGATTTGCTGTTTTGTTAACTGAGCAGAGATGTCATTACACATCCCAAATCTACCTGGCTATTGTCATGGTTTGTTGACCACCTTTAGAAAGCAATGATAAGACTTATTTTTTCCTGCACACTTTGCCCATATTGTAAACAGGAGCCGTGGCCATCCTTCCCACCCGCTGATCTATGTAAGCAAACAGTCTTGGAGTGAGAGGCAGCAAATTTTTGGATGTCACAGTGATAATCAGTCTGACCATGGCCCAGAACTTCTAAATCTCTGTAATTAATACACTGAGCTGTTCTCTTGTCCTGTTTCTTCTTTCATGTTTCATATTTTGGTTTTGTCTAAGGTAAAGGTATGTCACCCTGTGTAGTGAGGACAATAACCTAAATAATATATAATACATTTTTTCCAATGCTTTTAGTGAAGGAATTTTTCCTAATATCCAATCTAAATCTCCCCTGGTGCCACTTGAGGCCGTTCCCTCTCCTCTTGTCCCTGTTCCCTGGGAGCAGAGCCCGACCCCCCACCCAGCTCCCCCCTCCTGTCAGGGAATTGCAGAGCAAGAAGGTCCCCCCTGAGCCTCCTTTTTTCCAGGCTGAGCCCCCCCAGCTCCCTCAGCCGCTCCTCACCAGACTTGTTCTCTAGATGCCACAGCTATTCCTTGGCTTGTCTATACCTCTTTAAGGTATCATTACATTTCTCTGCTTTGAAATATGTGAGACCCTGAGGCAGTTCACCTCTGTGTCTGGTTTCTGCTTGTACTTTTGCATGAGGCAGCTGATTTGCTACAGAGCTCCATCTCCAGCTGAGGGGAAGCACTGCTGTTGTGTTACCACGTTAACCTGTTCTGGGGGACAAGTCCCTGCCTTACTATGAATTCACATTTTGCCTCCAGAAATTCAGACTCCTAGTTCTGACTTCTGTGCTAAGCTCACTGCCCAGTATGCTGAAGCACTTGCAAAACTCTTTGAAATCCTTTTTTTTTAAAAAAAAGAACACCTTCTTCCTTTTTTTCACTGCTAACCACAAAACTGCTGCAATAACACTCTCAGGGGACCTGGGTCGTGGTGTTCCTCACACCCCTGGCTGAACAATGCATTTTCTCTAGAGAAAGTTCCTCTAACAGGGATCTCTATGGTTTGCAGAAAGCAAAGCAGAACCAAAGCACTGATTTTCACACTGCCACAAGAAAAGGCTGGTTTGCCTTGGCTACATCTTCTGTTCCAGAAGTGAAGCTCACAGGGTTTTCCACAAGGATTGATTCTTGTGTCCAGTCAAATATTTAAATCTGTATCATCATTAAGAGCACAGAACAGACATAAGTTGCACCCGTTCTTCGAAAAGAGAGCCTCAGAGAACCCAAACTTTTAAGGATCCCCAAAAAATCAATCAGAGAAGTGTCAGTGGAGCATATGAGGAATCAAGGGCTGCCAGGGGCTGTAACTGGTTCCTGCTGGAAGAGAGGACCTGTTGCACTGAACTCCTCTTGCCTTACCTGCCTATGCAGTTATATTTATCTGTGTACATAAAAACAATCCCAACTACTGCCAAATCAAACGTTGTCCTTCCAAATAACCTGTGGGCTATGCTCAGAAAAATACAGCAAACACTGTTATCAAAAATGGGATCGATTCCCTCAACCACATTTCAAGCTCTGTGTTCAGTAACAAGCACAAGAGCTCTTTTCCTCTTGCCCCTTTCCCGTCATTCCCTCCATGAGGTTCCAGGATATGGTTTTATTCTGGTCATCACATGCTGATGAGGGCTGAAGCAGGCACAGCTCACCCATGCTAGCAGGCCACATGGCCTTTTGGTAGCAATAACAGGAATGTCTTGTCCTCATTAAAATATAAAATCCCACATGAGAAGCATAAGTGCCCAAGTAAATCCGTTTTCCCCCTACATTTCCTAATCCCTGGGCTATGAGTCTACCAGGCCTGATTGCAAGCAAAAGCTGAAGTCCATCATTAAATAGAATCCCAGAATCCAGAGTGGTTTGGGTTGGAAGGGACCTTAAAGCTCATCTCATTCCACCTCCTGCCGTGGGCAGGGACACCTTCCACTAGCCCAGGTTGCTCCAACCCCCATCCAACCTGGCCTTGGACACTTCCAGGGATGGGGCAGCCACAGCTTCTCTGTGCCAGGGCCTCACAGGGTGGAATTTCTTCCAAATATCCAACCTAATTTTCCGCTCTTTCAGTGTGAACCCACTGTGAACCCATGACCCCACTGAAATGTGCCCCCTTTGAAAAGGAGCACTGGAAAGATTGTCAAGAGAATGTGCTGTTACATGGTAAGAGAGAGTGCTGTCTGTTTGCAGATGGAACTTCTGGGACGAGCTGTTAGTGACACCTACAAGAGGGAGATTTCAGTGACTCAAAAGAACACCTTATAATTTTTCCTCCAGCTATTTTCCTTGTGCTTTAAGTGGATACTTGGAACATGAAATGATTCATTTGGAAAAATCTGAGTACCAGGGAATGTGGTGAGAGCTGTGGAGCTGGAGCATAAACTCAGCTGAAACTCAGGTAATTTATTGGGCTTTATATTAAATTCCAAATAATCTCAGCCTATGTTGTTAATCCTGCATTTGGCCATTCCTGGATCTCTTTTTCCCCACAAAAACCACTTTGGTCCTTTTTACAGCCTTGTCAGAGATCCATAGCCTGAAGAGCCACATCACAGCAGTATCTACCCTTGTCTAAGCAAATGGACCTGTGGGAATCACAAAACCAGTTGTCACCTCAGCCTCCTGGAACCTACAGCCATGGCATGGCTGTCAAAGGAAAATATCCCAAAACACTGACACGCTGGTGGTAATATGTGGTGAACTTGCTGAAGGGTAAAAGCATGTCTATGAGTTTTCTTTAGGCAAAACAAGAAGACTGAGCTCCTCATGTTAATGCAAGATCCTGGACTGTAGCTTCAAGTCTTCTTTTCTCCTCAAGGCCTCTTGCTTTAT
The DNA here is from genome assembly GCA_035583135.1 of Lophotriccus pileatus. NCBI lineage: Eukaryota > Metazoa > Chordata > Aves > Passeriformes > Tyrannidae > Lophotriccus > Lophotriccus pileatus. The sequence continues at coordinate 65,412,785 of JAWWES010000041.1, forward strand.
ACTGCTGGCCAAGATTTACAAAATTAAGAGTAAACATCTCAGCTGCATCAGTGCTACTCAAGAGCCTAGTCATACTTTCAAAAGAGATGTTCAGGCAATTAGGAAATTCAGGACTAGGGAAACGGTCATCACAGGAGGTATTTTAAAAGGCAATGTTGATAGGATCATTCCAGAAATGAGCAAGAGGCACAAACCCATCCATGAATAAATGCTTCTTTGGATCAAACCACAGACAAGGAGTTGCAGGTGAGGCTGGAACACCAGGCTATCTCAGTCTACAGCATGTAAATACATATGTATACTGTGGAGCCAAAACTAAAGAGCCAAATTTATTTTTGGCTCTGTAGACCTCCACTCAAGTCATGTTAAGATTTGTAAGGAAAAAAGTTATTTCTTATTCAGTATTCATTACAAATACACAAAGCTCATCAATAAGGTTGGAAAATAATTCATGTCCTGATCACAAACAGAAAATACATATTTTAGGCTATTTTAGCGATTTTTTTTCTGTAAAAAGCTTTGGGGCTCTGCATGCATTACAGTTTAATTAAATTCCTCTCCCAAAGGCTGCTCTTTATTCCAAAAGTTTATGCCAAAGTAATGATTTGCAGTGCTTAAACTGCTCTGCCAACATAGTTACTGGAGTACTTACTGCCCTACCCCATGCCAGGGGAGGAGGGACATGAATGAGTTCTCAGACAACTGCTTGCTGGATCCTACCCTTGAAAATCCACTGCTTCAAACACACCTATTGGGGACAGTCTTGCTGCATCTGGAAGAGTGAAAGCTGCCTTTGCTGACCTTGCTGAGGCTCTGTCAGCCCCTGTCTCTGGCCTGTCGCGGTGCCCCTGGATGGCAGCACAGCTCTGGTGCTGCTCACCGTGCTTGGTTTCCCCTGCACCCCTGTCCAGGTCCCTCTGGCCCCAGTATGGACACCTGGGATGCAGCACTGGTGACTGGCTGTGAGCTGTGCTACTGATCATAACCTGTGACCCTTCAGCCTTTTTCCATTTCCAGCCTACCCCACTGTCCACTTGTCCAGCTTACACTTCCTCAGGTTGCTTGTGAGGGTGTTAAGGGAGGTGGTGTTGGAAGCCTCACTGAAGTCAAGATAAGCAATATCCACTCTTCTCACCCACTCACCCAGCCATCTCCTTGCAGAAGGCTGTCAGGTAGGCCAGGCATGATTTCCCCTTCACAAATCCTTGCTGACAGCTCCCAGTCTCTTTCTTGTCCTTTATGATGTTTGGAAATGGTTTCTTTGTGGCTTTGCTCCATCTCCCTCCAGGGACTGAGGGGACGCTGACCAGCCTGTACTTCCCTAGATCCTCCTTGGCCTCTCTGAAGATTACAGTGACATTTGCCTTTTTCCATGGGAACTTCTGATCACCACAATCTTTTAAAGACAGCTGAGAGTCCCTCACAGCGGCATTAGCTCGTTCCCTCAGCATTTTGGGGGCACCCCACCAGCTCCCATGGACTTGGCCATGTCCAGTTTGTTTAAATGTTCCCTAACCTCAACCTCCACTGAGGACAAGCCTTTCTTGCCTCAGACCATGCTGTTGCTCTGAGAACCCCAGGACTCCTGAAGGCCAGTCCTATCAGTAAAGAGTGAGGCAAAGAAGGCACTGAACACTTCAGCTTTCTCCGTGGCTTTTGCCACCCAGCCTCCTGCCCCACTCCTGCCTCCACAGGCAGCCTCTCAGGCATCGTGCTCCTCCACTCCTCTCCAGTTCATGACTGTGCCTGAAGGCACAATCTAGCTGTCAAACTGCAGGCATTCCCCAGACCACCAGATGTCTGTCTGCTGACTTCAGAAAGTTAATGTACACTTGAGATTCCTCCTTCTCGCAAAAGCTAAATAGTCTTTTTCATTTTCTCTTTTGTGTGTGTGTGTGAAAGCTATCTATATTTCTCTCAATTATCTGTGACAATAACGACGTGGCTCCTGCTATGTGGTGCTCTATAGTTTCTGATATAATCTGTTTTATTAATAAGTGGCTGCTCCTTGGAAAATGAAATATTTCTTGGTAATCATCACTGCAGGCATCAAATCATATAGAGAAAAATAGCTCTGAAGATATCATTAATCCTTGAGCTGCCACACCTGACAAACATAAATATGGTGAAAGGATTCAGAAAACTCATTAATCAAAATACAAGTACTGAAATAGATTTCCTCTTGCTTTGAAGTATATTGCCCTCATAACACTGTGAATTAGACCTTCATTCAAGTTTGATGCTGAACACTTCACAAAACAAAAGATTTGGAGGATCAAGTTAGAGTTGGATGTTAACAAGGTTTCCATGCTGATGGAGAACTGCTCCACAGGAATGTGGCTGGCTATACATGTCTTTGCTGAAGTGTTCTGGGGGCAAAATTTTCAGAAACAGGGCCCTCCCAGATCTTTATTCAAATTCCTACAAAAAAGGTCTGTTTTTTAACTGTTGAGCAACCAAATGCTTAGAAAATGCTTCAGAAGTCAGTTTGGACACATAAAATTCACTTTTATAAACTATATGACACTCAGAGGAAGTTCACTGTTGCTTTAGGCTGATCAAAACTAGCGGTCCTGCTATATCCTCCTCCCTTCCCTTGGATTAACACCTGAAAGAAAAGAACCCCAACTGTAGCCTGCCCCACAAGCACTAATGCTGAGCACAGGGCAGGGGCTGCAGAGTTTGCTCAGGGCTGGACAGAAGGGGATCTCCCTTTTGAGCACCAGCAAGGCTCTCGAACACCGCCTTTTGCTTCAATTCCAAAGAAAAAATGAAATTACAGTACAGGAACTACATTTCAGCATGAAAGAAAGGATCTTTCTGCCTTATTCAACAGATCAGAAATTTGGGATTCAATTTATTATAAATGCTACCCTTCAACCACTCAATGAAGTTTAATTTCATTAACACTTGGGCTTCTCTAGAAAGCTTTGATTGCTGAAATGCATCAAATAAAGAGGCCATAAAGAGGTCTCATGGTATTAATACATTTTTTGGCCAGAAACAAATGGTAAATATTTTCAAAGCTATTATCTGTCATGTTGGATCATATGGAGCCTCAGTATTATGAAAGAATTAAAAACAACCTTTGATTTTACTGAGGTTTGGCCAGTTTACAAATACTATGATCTTTATTAAGGATACCAAATAACTTCAGAGAGATGTGCTCTTATCTTGGTTTGGCAAAGTTGAAGTGCTTTTAGATCCCTGGTTTGCCTTCCAGCCAAACCTCGCAATGGGTTTTAATGTTGACAGTGCTGTGAAATCACTCATGCCTAAAATGCAATAACTGTACTTGAAGTAGCCTCATTAAAAAATAGTTTCCACCATATATTTTTTAATCTTTCCTGTTCCACCTTTGAGAACGTGACACGCTTTATATAGTAGAGGAGTCTTACACATTAAAAAAACAGGTGGAAAAACTTCAAGGATCAATGTCCAAAATATGCAAAATCACCTAAATCAGCCTCCTGATGCTTTATTCCTAATATCTTATTTACAGAGGGTTTAGTGCCCATCATGTGCATCGTCACAGACATGCAATGTCTCCATTTAGTGAGAGTGGCTGTGCTCACCCTGCCTGTCCCACAACTGCATTATTCCAATGCAGCCAAGCTTGGATCCCTGACATCTGGGCAATTAATTATTGAAAGCCTAAGCATTCTTTGGCAATGAGCCACATTATGGCACACAGCACAACACGGCTGGAGTGAAATTTGGCATTAGGAAGGTTGTTCCACACAAGCACAAGGCTCATTCTCACCAGAAAAGCATCCTCAGCATTTCTCAGACATGAAATGAAAATCCACCTCCTACTCAAGGTGCTTGTTTGCCCCCAGAAGAGCTTTCCAGCCTGATATTTTTCTGGAGGGGAGGGAGGGTGTTGACAGATTTGACTACTGAACAGTGCAGTCAGCAGCATCCCAAAAGGGCAGGTTTAGGCAATAAATGCAGGATCCCGTTTACCAAATGGCTTCTGGGCACCCTCATCTCAAATGCACAGCTACTCATTTCTACAGGGCAACCTGGCACAGAGAAAAACTCACAGAATGTTCTTCTCTGAGGGGGTCCTCTGTGAAAGGGGCAAGTCTAGAGATGAAACCAGGACAAAGATACTAAAGGGACTGTGTCATTTGTGTGCCTTTTGTGTGGCTGTCTAACGTGTGGCTGCAAGAGCCTGTCGAAAACCCCGCTGAATTACATCCTGCCCTGTGAACTCGCTGGGAATGCTGGGCCAGCACTGGTTTTGTGCAGCCAAACACCCCTGTCATTTCATGCTACTGGCATTACAGCCACGACAAAAGGTTCCTACTGCTGCTTGTTTCCTGGCAGGTGTATCCACACAGGAGTTAATGTGCATTATCTCTCCTTGCCCTGTGAACAGCAGAGCTCTCCTGGATGCCCTGGCTCTGCCTGCACCTCCCTGGCCTCACACAAGATCAGCTGTAGATGAACTGCTGCTTTCAGTGTCACAGCTGTGCCAGGAAGCCCAGATTAGCCCAGGAATCTCACTGTGCTAAACACCATCACACAAGCATGGCAGGAGCCAGCCAGCCTCTGGCCTAAAGCTAGAGTCTGGAGCAGCAGAGGAGGAGACTCAAGCAGAGGGGAATATGAAGGTCCTTCCTGGCGAGTGGGTCCAGAGACAAAGCTCAGAACCAAATCTTCTGCAGTCCAGTAATGGAATTTAATGTCAGACCATACAACTTGTGAAAAGATTTTGCCACTCTGCAAATGACCAAACTAATTATGAGATACTCCCCCTGTGCTAAGGACAGGTTTCAGAGAGACAAACAAAGCTCCAGTCTCCTTCTCCTGCCCCCCAGCCAGTATGGATCTCACAAGCACACTTTCCTATGGTATCTAGTTTTGTTTACCTTCTTGGCCATGCTTTACAAGATTCTTCCCAGCCTCTGGAACACACTAAACAATCATGATACCACCACAGAAATCAGACTGCGGGTAAGTCCAGCGCTCTGCTATCAGTAGTTGAGACACTTTCTGTGATGGTTCAAATGTGACATCATGAACTGTCACCCATGGAAAAGAGGCTGCAAAATCAGGACAGAGACTGCAATGAAATGCTTGCAGATACCAAGGGACAGCAGTAGTACAAATCAGTGCAGGTATCAGTGTATTCAAGCAGCAGCACAACCCTCCTGAAAACTCTGTGGTGACATTTTATAGCTGTGTTGGCTCCGGGTGTTTTCCAGAAGAACAGCACCATTCTGCTGCATAGGCAAGAATATATAACTTAGGCTATTACCAAATGCAATATGGAAGATTTCAGCCTATCAAAGCTCCTTTTAGCTGTATTATGAAATTTTTAAACCTTCCTGAAGTTTACCAGATGACAAAGTGGGATTACTGTTATAAGGAAATGAATGCATAGCTGAAGGGGAAAGTGTTTTATAGCATCTGATAACACCTTAGGCACTGATAGGACATTTTTGTACAGGTTGAAAATGCATTCTTCATTTTTCGCTGACAGCTGGTTAAAGGAGGAATGCAGTGAAAAGTCTATAAAAGCTTTGAAAAACCCCCAAAGCTGGATAATTCTGTACTTCTGTTTTTCTCCCACCCATGCTGGCAGGTGAAGTTGTTACCAGTATCCTTTGGACTCACTGCTACCTTGGCCTATAACCACATCAGCAACAGTGAGTCTCCAGCACTTCCTGAACCATTTCTTTTTAAACAATAGAGTAGAAATATCAGAAGCAATTTTTTCCACAATTCTTTTTCACCAACTTGCAAGAAGTCTATGTTCTGCCACTCCAGCAGTCTGGCTTTGATTCCTCCTCTTCCACTGGAAGATCCTTTCTGTGGGTCAGCACAGCTGGTTTTGGAGTCTGTTCTTACTTCTTTTAGCTCTTCCATGTCTGATACTGCTGATCATTGATTCCCATTCGATACATTTTCTTTCCTTGACTTTGCAATACTGTCCTTGTCTCTTCCCTCTCCTGTCTTTGGAACTGAACCTCCTACATCTCCTCTGGGAGACCGTGTTCTTTCTTTTTCTAACATTCCCTGGGGCAGCTCTTCCTCTGTTTCTATTTTCTTCTTTTTCCTTCCTCACAACCTGCTCCCTCACACTCATCTCCTCCTACGACCCCAGCTGCTCTCTCTCCACCAACAAAGCACGAACCAGCCTCATCAGCCACTGCCCATCCAATCTCATGGATTTCTCAGCTTCGCTAACATGTCCTTGGATGTCTCAGTCTTGGGTTAAAGGGATAACGTCTAGAGCTGGTGACCTGACTCTCTTCAGCCCACAATCCTCTGTCAGGGTTGCAGCCCTCACATTCCTTTTGTAACTTCGTCTCTAACGCTTCGTCCCACTCTTTAAACCTTTCCCAAAAGAACTGTACCTTTTCACTTTTTTATCGTTCCACTTTTGAGAGCATCTTCTTGCTTTCCATTCACACAAACATGGGTTAGATGCAGGTCCTTCTTGGGGCATCATCTCTCTCCTGGTTTGTGGAAGTTTAGCAAAACACTGTGTTACTAAGTAAGGCCTTCCTGCAAGAGAATCTTCATTGGCCTGTCCTTTCTCCCCCACTTTTCCCGGTGTTCCCTTCTTGCTTTGCATCCCTTCACTAGCTTGAGTCAAGGTTTATTACAGCTCTTTCAGCAATACTAGTAACTATTTTACTGCTTTTTTCCATATACTCTTATGAATTTCATCTCTCTCTGAGAGATGAATCTCCTGTAGAAGTTTTCTATCTTTTCTCTTGTAGAGGAAATCAGTCTTGTAGAAGAAGATATCTGGTGATCTGACTTGCATTAGCAGATAAAATAGCTTAGATACTCTGGTCATTTCTCCTGAAATATGCTTATTGTTCTTTCTACTCATGCACCTATGATTTACTAACAGAATAAATGTATTCTTTCCTATAGAGGCAGCAAAAAGACACTAGAAACCAGGCAGAAAACATAAAAAGCCTAAAAATAGGCTATGGGGATTGCAGAGTCACATGTGGTCATTCAGCAGGATGGGCCAGGTGTGCTCTCCCAGAAGTGGATGAAATGCTGATTGCAGCAAGTTGGAACATTGCAATTGCAGAGAGATTCCTGTAAACCTGTCTGGTACGGGGCTAGTTGGGCATTTGCTCTGCTGAGTTCCTGTGTTACATCCCCACAGTCCCTGTGTTCCTGTAACAGTGGGACAACCAATAAAGCTTTCTGATATTATCTACACCTTTTGTGTTTTTCCACTCTTACACAAACCCTTGCCTTACTTTACAAGAGGGACTCACTTTGTGAACTCCCATGGACTAGGATCCCATCTTATTTATTTGTCTTGAAAACTTCCCAGCACTTTTTATGGGAATATTTAACATTCTGATTATTAATAACAAGAAAAATGGTATTATGATGAGAGCAGCAGAACTGCTGCTGGCAGAATTATTTGCAATCCTAATTTTACACGTACAGTGTGCTGTCCTGAACCTCTGCCCCTCCAGGTAATATCAGCTGGGGGTTTGTTTGTTTTTCCTTTTCCAATTCTGCTGCAGGCAGTTTTCTTTGCACCTTCCATCCATTAATCTCAAAGTACTTTTACACAGAGGAATTAATTAAGACTCTTGCACACAAGAATTAATTAAGACAGTAGTAGGCATGTTTGATCATCTCCATGTTGCACATGGGGGAACTGAGGTGAAGAGAGAGTTGCCCAATTCTTTTGCAGAGCTGGGAATGTACTTGGGCATGTATCATATCCTCTCAACTTGGTGTATAAGAATATCCTTTCTCTCCTTACGTTGTGAGGCAAATATCCAGTCTACCAAGTAAAATACCATTGACACACAGTCCTGTACTTCAAAATGGAAATGCTTCCCTCAGGCGAATACCTTGGCCAGTTGACTTTCCAAACACATCCTTCTTTCTTATTTCAGACAGAAAGAAGCACACAGCATGAAAAGCAAACTCCTGGAACTCCTGTGGGATCTGATAACATTTATACTCTGCTAAAGAATTGCCCCAGTACCTGAAATCTGTAATCTTATCATCCTGCTTTAACAGACTCTCCCTTTCTCAGCACTCACATATACTTCTGTTTGATTAAGAAAGGAATATAAACCTAATGACTTGGGATTTTTATCTACAGCTCATAAAACCTTTGCAGAGCTGATGCTGGGCTACCCTGCTTCTGAAATGCACCAGTGCCACCTTCAGACCACAGTAAAAAGGGCTTCTTCACAAACCATCTGTATGGTAGCAGCGGTGGTTTTGCTTTTCCTCCAGACAAGTCGTGCTGGAAAGCCCAGCAGCACAAGTATAAACCTGAGCAGAACCTGCACAGTCCCATCCTGAAGCACAAACGTTCACTGGGAACAGTGGTCCTTTATTTTCATAAATAAACATTAATAAAGAGCAATCAAGCCCCACTTTTTACTCCCTGGCATGAGAACCCTGGCCCGTTCCCCTGCCCCTGCTCACCCTGGCAGAGCAGCACAGCAGCTGGGCCCCACTCCTGCCCTGCACCTCACCGTGTTTGCCAGCTGCTGCTGGTGGTGCCACGCACTGGGGATGTCTGTGTGCAGGTGTGAGTGCAGCCTGGACAGCCCACCGACATCCCACGCTGCCTGCACTCTGCATCACACCCCCAAAGGGCCCTGCTGGGAGAGGAACCCCCGAGAGCACAACCCTGAGCCGAGCCACAGCCCCTCCTGCTCTGCGAGGGCGTGACTGGACACACAGGTACACTCCTGCCACAGCCCCTCCCTGCCAGGCTGAGACTGTACACCAAATGCGCCTCTTCCATTCTGAAGGTTCTTCTAAACCAAAGTATTAGACAGACCCCCGTTACCCTCAACAGGAGGATTTATTTAAAACTGAACCAGCCTGTCATTAAATATTAAAACAGGTAACAACTTCAGTCCATCAGTCCAAAAATTGGTGCAATGCTGTTTCAACAAGAAAGAACAGTTAATTAAATTTACAGTCTCTTTGCTGACATTCTACGTATTTTATATTTGGGTTGATCATAATGGGCAAACCTCATCATTTTAAAACTAAGCAATTTGCATTTGTAATTAGAACCAGTTCTGAAAAAAGTTAAAACGTTTCTCAAAATAAAGTTTAGGCCGCTGGTATTTTGATTAAAAAATTATTTGTGATATAAGTTCAAATTACACATATTGGACTGGAGAATATTGTATCAATACAGGCTTGAAAATCAAGGTGGGGATTAATTACTTAATTTCTTTGACCTTGTCCTACAGTACTGTTGAGAGAAGAAAGTAAGCAGAAAACACTCTACTCACCCACTGTCATACCATCCATGTAACGCTTGATGATGTCAAAGGAATCTCTTAAATTTCCCTCTGTAATGTCAAATATGATATCTGCCTGGTTGGCCGGATATGTAGGTGTGATGGCACGAAGGAAAATAATCTCTGCAAATAAACAGTATCACAGAGTGTCCTGACAAGTATTTGAAAACACCACTGAAGAATCTGACAGAATTTGATCCAAAATGACTTGTCCTCAAAGCTGGTGGAGGACACCCCCTCCCCTCCCCACTCCCAGTTTGTCCTTTAAAATGGAAAGAAAGAAGATCTGGGGGCAGGCAGGGTTTGGATGGATTTATTTTCTCCTCCTGCACCATCCAAGAAGCCCTGAAGCCAAAACACTCTTACTGTTAGAGTTCAGAAAGACCAGTCTTAGAAATCAGTCTGACTTGCAGCATGTACCCCAAGAGGACAACACGGAGGACCCGAAGGGTGAGCAGTGGAGGGAGCCAAACAGATCACTCTGATTCCCTCAGGCAAAGTACTGCCATTACAATTTAGAGTCCTTTGGAGCACTGGAAGAGGGGTTTAGGTTTAAAAATAAAAGGGAGAGTATTTTTAAGTCCCTTGTGAGCGAGGTAAGTATTATTGCTCTCATTACTATCCCCACTCTGGAGAAGATGAAACTAAACTTTGAGGCTGTAAGAACTCAGCCAAGGCCATGCACTGAATTCCAGTTTATGTCTCCTGGGCTTTGGTAGCGCTCTCAGACTGCTGGGTCTCGTCTCTTTTTATTAAACCACGAGGCTGGACTAGTGAGGGAACATTTTGGGAAACATCCTGGGCCAAACCTTTCGCTCTGCTGCCAGTACATCTGGTGAAGCCGAAGGGGTGGGTATGGGAGCAGAACCGGCCCTGGGGCATTCCCTGATTCCCTGGGAAGCAGGGCCAGCCAAGGCCTGAAACAGGCCTGACACAACCTACAGGAGCTCTACATGGCCAAGGGATTGGTGCTTCAATTGTTCCTCTACAGACAAGGACTGGGACGTCTCCTTCCCCACTCCTGCCTGATGCAGAGGGGAAGAATCAGCTTTGGCTTTCATTAGGACAAATAATGAGGACAGCAAGGCTGAGAATCTGGCTGCATCAGAAACAGGGGTTTAGGACCTTTAGAAACTCCTCCAAAATAGTCTTCCTTTCCCCCACGCCCTTCTCTCTGTGCCTGTGGCACTCGGTGAGGGGCTGGCCCTGCAGAGCAGCAGGGCTGCAGCACTCATCCGCCTCCGGGGGTGTACACAGCCCCCGCTGACCAGAACATCCGTACAAATGCCAAGGACCAAAAATTGGCTCTCCATCTCTAAGTTTATATGTGAACTAAGAAAAGTGAGTGTGATCCTTAGGAAACTGCAGGGCTTAGAAACTCACAGGTGCTGCAGGGGACAGCCACTCACTTGGAGGCTTTTTGAACATCTTGTCTTGAAAACTTTCTGTCCAGTCTTTGGAAATGCCCTTCCTTTACTCTGTATTTTGAAAAACAACACTTTGTTCACAGGTCAAAAATCAGCCAATAATGTTCAACATAATGTATTTTGTGATTAATGTTTGCACGTAGGTAAGGGCTTTATTCTCAGAACAAGCCACCTGTCAATAGTAAAAAACATCTCAGAGAGAGGTGAGAGGAATATACTGAATACCTTTTTCCTGTGGCAGAATCTGCAAACAAGGGAAGAAAAAAGTCATGGGGCACATGGCATTATGTGAGGAAATGTGGTACAGGGCAATTCAGAGCCAGTATTTCCTTAGCCTGGGAAGCAGTAGGAGTTGAAGCTCAGAATGACTTTCTTTGCTCCATAAAATTAAAACTCCTGGCTATAGAAGGTCTTAATTAAATGAACACTACGCTGTAATTTGGAGCTGTTCAAACATCTCACTGCACCGGTAGCCAGTCTGGCTTTAGGCAAGGCTTTCCAGTGGAGGTTTTATGCAATGTAGTCTATTAAATGGAAGAAGGAACAAACCACTTACCTTCAGGTCTTGTAAATTCCCTGAAGGTGGGCAGTGAAATGACAGTGTGGGAAATGGTGTGGACTGGATCCAGCACACAGTTGACATCGTTTGGTCGGCAGGACTTGATGCAGCGAATGGTGTCTGTCTTCTCAAGCCTGACACTGGGACAAACCAAAAAGAGATGCATATATATCCTGAAAATTAAGTGCTTTGTGATATGCAGTCTGGGGAGCTAGAAACTGTGATTGATATAAATGTTCACTCTACACCCTGAAAACTTAGACAAATGCAGCTCATCAGAACTTCGGGACCACTGAAAAATTAGTGTTGGCTCAGAGGTGCAGCCAAAACTCCCTCATACCCAGCTCTTCAAGCCAGGCATGTGAAACCGGGAGAACTGGAGTGCAAAAGATGCCATGTAAAGTGTCTTTCCAAGGACAGACAGGACCAAACTAACGAGGCTCAGGCACTTAGCAATTGCAGTGGAGCTGCACTTACTTTGCACAAGCGTTTTTTACTCAGTCATATAAAGCAGAAACAGTTGTTTCCACTCTAGAAATCTGGCAGGATATATGTGAAGGGCCAACTTTCTTCCATGACTTTCAGTGCAGCAAGGGCCAGAAAAGCCTCTCTCAAGTCTTTTTTTCACACCCTCCCTTTCCATCCGAACAGACAAAACAGAGAGGAATGCAAACCAGGGGAGGAAAAAAGTTAACCACATTTTATGAAACCTCAAAGATTGAATTCTGAGTTTGGGGAAATGGTAAGGGTCATTTCATATTCCATCTCAACCAGCTGCTCATTCGGCCTTGAAAGTCTATTAAAAGTTAAATGACTTCTTCTCACCCTTGTCCACCAGAGTGAATTTAAAGTCACTTACAGTTCAAGAACTTCACACAATGCCCACTCTGTGCTCAGGAGAGATGAAAGGGCTGTGCTGGGACTTAAAATGTGACTAAGCCCCACAAATGATCTCAACTTTGACCTGCCCATTTCTTCGTATTTCTAAGTGAAAAAAAAAGAAAAGACTGCAGTGTCAGAGGGGTGGAATTAAAAGATTAAAAAGGAGAAAAATTCACTGAGTAAAAGGGAAACAAAAATGGAAGCTTTACTTTGTCAGATAGCTCTAGAAATAAATGGTTCTTGCTCTTTTCAAAATGTGTTACCCAAATCCACACCTACAAATCATCTACTTTAGATGTCCAGAGGAACTTTATGGCTCTATTAACAGTCAGTACATCAGTAAGTCCTTATTACATGCTCCCCACATTTGCTCGTCAAGGGAAACAAAGCCAAACACACTCATACTGTATAAAGTTAAAATAAAGAGAAAACATGAATCGATATCAATGTTGTGCTTCAACAGATGTGAACTGCACAATCCACGGGGAGGCAACAGAGCTGGGTTAATAAACACCAGCTGAGTCTGGGGCTCACACCCTGGACTTGGTGTTTTGAGACTGGCCAGGAGATCCCAGGCCAGAAGAGACCTTTTACTTCCCACCTTTCCCTGGGTACAAAATTTTGTCAGTTCTTAGACACCTCACAGGGAACAGAATAGGCCTTTCTGCTGAAATGCCTCATGCTGGCCATTTTAGAATAAAATAATTTTGGATACACAGACACAGCACTCTGACTTACAACAACATCTGCAATTCCCTTATTTTAAACCTCAGCTGCCAAATTAAGAAGGGACTTCCAGCTGACTGGTCCTCATGGCTGTGAAATAAGGATCAGCTAAATTACATAGTCGAGGTCCAGTGTAAAATAGTCTATTTCAAAACATGTAACAAATAAAACTGATGCAAAATAAACACCATTCATGTTTGTTTCCCTCTCTCCCCTTCTTATTCCTGTATATGTAAAAGTTTATTAAACTGCATTTTTCCTCAGGATCCTGCTGAGCTGGGCTCACAACAACCAAGTCCCACTAGTACTGCTTCCAATAACATGTTCACAAATGACAGAAAAGTTCTTTAAAAGTTTTTCTCCTTTTCTCCAACACATAAATAATAACTAATAATAACTATAATAACTAATAATAGCTTGCATAACTTATTTTGGGATCTTATTACTAATGCAGTACTGTTAGAATACAGAGAGCATCCTAAATTTCCACAGCTATATTTAGATAATAGAAAAAATAATGCAAAACCCATTGTGGTGGGAGTGTTTGAGGCATTCAGCATTGGTCTGCCTTTGCTCCTTCCTGATATTTGCTATTAATGATGTGCTCTGATCTCAAAATACTTTGTAATTTTATCCTTGCACATCATCTTTGTACTTGATCTTCTGGTAGCTGAGGTTTTGATTTTTGCTTATGTTGTGCAGTGCAACCTGTGACTGACAAAAGTTCCTTCCTACGCGCTGAGAACTTTTTTTATCGGAACCTTTTTCCTGCTCTAACACAAATTGCAGCTTTGGAACTGCTCCTTCCTCTACACCTTTTTCACTTAAAAGAGAACAAAGCTAAGAAACAGCTCAGTTGCTCTGATTATTTCCTGAGTATAACTTTTTCTGGGTCCTGATATCAATCCTTTTCATATTCTGTTGCATTCAATCAGTAAGTTCTTTGGACCAAGATCTGTGATTTCATTTTTTTTCTGGAAAGGACCAGGCACATAAATGGCCCTACATAATTCCATATGTGTTCCTGGAAGTCCCAGTGACACTGCAGCATTAAAGCATCTAACACTGTGGAGGATGTGAGTTCCCTGTTCTTGAATTCCCTACTGAATGCAATTAATATGGCAGCATTTTACAATACTGAGGGCCAAATTCTCACATTGCCTTCCTTTCCTGCCAAAGAAACATATATTAATGCTTGTAAAAATGAAGTTTATTTTTGAATCTTTATCCTACTTAATTATGGCCTCATAATGAACTGGTAGCCAGAAGGCATCTACATACAAGCATCTTCTGTGGTGGTAATAAACCCCATTAGCTCAAGCAGCAGGGGCTTGTGCTTTCAGTATTTAAACCTGGGACTCCATCCCCACTGGCAACTTGTGGCAGCTTTGGAAGTGTGTGTCAACAGGCTTATTAAACCATTCTTCATGAGACTGGAGCTCCTGCCAGCCAGCTGGGATAGACTGTGCCTCAGGGAGTATGTAATGCTCTGGCACAGTGCTGTGATCATGCCCTGAGCCAGGCCCTGGCTGGTGACGAGCCCCAGAGCCCCCTCTCATGGAGTAATTCCCTGTGTTCAGGTGGTTAAGGCTTGGGACCTTCCTTTAGAAAGTTCTCAGTTTCCCCCTTGTACCCTGTGCTGTCAGGATTTACAGAGTGAAGCAGTTTTTCTGTATGTGCAGGCACATGGATTATTCCCTGCTCAAGTAGGACTGACTGTTCTCCCCGTGTGCCAGGCAGCCAAGAGATCTGAGCCCACGGTGGTGTAAAACACTCATTTTTGGATCACACCTCTGGGCCTGAGCTTTTACTACTTATCAACACAAGGACCAGAGAGTGAAATGAATCCTCTTTCAGCTCAGAAAACTAAAGAATTCCAAAGAAGTTCCAGTTGTATTGTCTACTATGTTCTTGACTGCATAGAAGTAAAGGAAGAAAATCAAAGTAAAGGAAGAAAGATTTGGATGTGGGAATTCTGGCTGACCTTTCAGGGGTCCTAAGATTTGGTTTGATGATGATAGTGGGTAAAGTCTTCACTATTCAAAATTTATCAGCTTTGATATGGAAGTTGGAGACACAAAAGTGTTATGAAAAAATCTTTTTAAAATGTTCCTGTGGACTGGGGCATTTCAGGATACAGCTCTGAGAGAGAAAGGAGCTCTGCTGTCAGCTGAATGCTGTTAGGAAGTTCACTGCTGTTCTCCTGTCAGTAGTTCTTCCATTCAGTGGAAATTCCACAGAAAACAAGATGAAAGATCTGTAAAATAAATCTTGTTTAGAGGAGATTCTCTTTTGTACCATCCTTAAAAGTTTGAACTGGGATCTGTACCTGGTGGGAATCAGCACAAGCTCAAGGGCTGTAACAAAGCGCAGCCTCAGAATCTGGCTCCACACTTTCACAATGGGCACCTCTTGCGTCCTAAGGGCCCAAGTTATGCCCTTTAACAGATGTTCAGAAAATGCAGAGTATTTGCCCCTTAAGTGATGAAATTCTCTAAGGATGACTCAATTGAGACAGCTCAAATTACGCACCTATTTCATTTGGGAAATTCAGACCTAAACATATGCAGCTGTTTGTCATCAGATGAGACAAACTCCACTACTGTGTGAAGTGAATCAATAGTTTTCAGTCCTCAGAACATCCAGGTAATAAGCTCTTAGACTCCAGTTTCTGCTTTGTGTAACAATGCAGATCACACAGAAGAATCTCCCCGAACTGAGATGATCAGTTAGAGGGGAAAGTGAAGAACTGGAACGATGATGGCAAATAAAATGCAAGCGCAGCGTGCAATGGATGAACTAAAACTTTATTCAAATTTGTGGCAAAAAAGCTACTCTTAGAAGAGGAAGAGCAGCCAGTGATGACAGTAAGTCAGGGATCAAAGCTGTGCAGAGACAAAGATAGAAAGTTTGGCAATAAATGTGTTGACAGTTCCATGGCGGGAAAGCTGCATTTGGATTGTCAGATGAAGGTCTCTGGGCTCTGTGATTTGACGCTGCATGACCACAAGGCCACTGTGGTTGTTCACTTTTTTTGTGGTGAAAAACCCCTCCTGGTTCCCGCTGATGATGGACAGCCGAATTTTATCCCCAGGGACAGCATTGGAAGGGCCCATGCGGAAAATGTCGGTGGGTACTTGGATGTTGGTGGGAAAAGAGAGGTGATAGTAGGTTATTCTCAGAGGCAGGCTCTGGCACTCCTTATTCTCATTACAAGGCAAGCGCTCACAGCGACTGCAAGACAAGTGAGAACACAAGACAAGAGGAAGATTAGCGCACGTGTAGCGAGGGGGAGAGGAGAGGAGAGGAGGGCACTGGGGTGGACAAGGGGCCCTGGCTGCATCCATTCTGCAGCCTGGCACCTCACTCCGACTGCAAAGGGACATTTATCACACAGGGATGGGCTCAGCAGCTGTTGGTGCCGTGGGAGAGGCGCTGCCACTGTCAGAGTGTGGCAGAGGTGGACGTGACGATCTCAGCTGGGTGCTAACTCCGCAATGTTTGGGGATGATCAGGTGGCACATTTAGCTCCAAGCCTGCCTCATGGACAACTACAAATCAACTAAACTAGGTACAAGAGTCTCTCCGCTCCAAGCAATATTTGGTCCACAGGTTGAGGTTTTGGAACCTAAACAACATGTTTCTTTACCAAGAAATGCTCCAGCATTAAAGCCTGGTTGGCTTCTTACTACATCAAGTAAATCTGAGTGCCCATTTCATTTATTTTATTTTGCCACATAAAATTGATCCCCTATCAGGAGTATCAGACTGTGGTTCATAAGCAAGCCCCTCTTTCTTGCCAGTGCAGGGTGACCTGAATTCCAGGAACTTCTCATTATATGCAAAATCAGCATTTTCATAAAGAGTAGTTAAAAGCACCCTCAGTTCTTCAATTAATGTGCTGCAAGTTTTCTTTTAATACCACTTGCAAACGAAAGTACAAAGCAATTCTTTGAAGATTTAAATACATTCGTAATTTTATTCATGTGTGTAAAGAACATGCACAAGTCCTCACAGGATGGCCAGCTAATTAGGTGTGGATACTCCTGTAATATTTTCAGGTATAGAGAGTTCTGCATTCTTTTCTGAA
This sequence comes from Lophotriccus pileatus, assembly GCA_035583135.1. Taxonomy (NCBI): domain Eukaryota; kingdom Metazoa; phylum Chordata; class Aves; order Passeriformes; family Tyrannidae; genus Lophotriccus; species Lophotriccus pileatus. Next base: position 65,429,744 of record JAWWES010000041.1, read on the forward strand.
ATGTCATTAATAACTCCACTAAGGAGAATGGCTTGGGTTTGTTGAAATCATGAAGCAAGTCAAGGCAGTTAATTCCTCAGCTGGAAATGTTTTCCTCAAGTACCACTTCTTGGAAGCACAGACATGATTGTGAGCATTTACACACTCATAAAGATGCTCTGCCTTATTATTTCATAAAAGTAAAACACATTTTATAATAATGGCCAGAATTTTTTAAGAGAACAAAAAACTGAGGCTCGAAGACTCGAGAAAGGACATTCTGCTGATTCAGAAAGCTCCTTGTGAAGACAGATGTGCCTGTGGCCAGGAGCCAGAATTATCCAAAATTCACCATCTTTTATCTCATGCCTTGGTGGTGCACACTACATACTGACTATAGGTTAATGTGCACTAATTTTCCATCAAATAACCACAAAGGAGAGATAGCAAATATTATTGCTTTGGAGAAGCAGGGTTCATTCTGGGGTCATGCACCGCGAAGGCGAGAAGCAAAGAGCATTTCAACCCCAGTGTAGTCCCCAGCTCTTATTTAATGCTTCCCCTCAGTGGGCAGCAGGAAATCAGATGACAGGGGAATGCAACAACCTGCTGGCACAGAATCACAGAACCACCAACACTGACATAATGGGGAAAACTGGGCTCCTCTGCTGTGGCTCAGGCAGTCTGGGGAGTTGGACATGCATGATTCAGACTGCCTGAAAGAGCTCAGGTCCACCAAGGCAGAAGATGACTGTTTGTTGCTAAAAGAAAAACACCTCTCTACTGATAGGGAGAATTCAATTGCTCTGAGGCAGATAGATTGCTACAGAGGCTATGAAATCCTTATCATTCAAGTTAAATAAACAACTCTCAGAAATATGCCAGGTAGGTCTGAGCCTTTTTTGGCATACAGGAGTGGATTAGGTTTACCATCAAGGTCCTCATTTTGTATATTTTATGAAAAAAAGGCTGAATGCAATTTTAGGAAGTTTGCAGTTACAGAGGTTTCACAGAGTTTTGGTAAGGATGACAAAAAGCTCAAAAGCAGTCTCCTAAGGAATGTAAGATTTCTATTCCAAACTGTTAAAAGAAAAACAAAAATCACCAAGATGTCTTAAAACACACAAACCAATGTGTTCCTCCCTACACTTGTTCTTGGAAACGAGTGAGCTGCTTTGGCTGAAATTGGCCAAAACTTGAGCCTGAGTCAGACACCTGGTAGGTAAAATTTCAGCCATTGGTTATATTTTGCCAAAATTTTAAGGAGTTAAAGACATGTTCTAGTAATGAGAAGCACCAGGCAACTTTAATAATACTCAGACATGTCTAGAATATACAAATATTTCCCAATTTGGCTCAGCCCAGCACACATTTCTGACATGTTGCCATAAACGCTTCTTTATATTTTCTACTATTTTTCTTGGCTTAAATGTTACAAATGTTAGACTTCAGTGCCACATAAAGAGAATTTAATTGTTATGCAATTTGAAAACAAAAACTGTTTGGCAAGGCAGTGCAGCAAGTTAAGTCCTATTGTGAGGAGCAGTAGATCTTAACTATCCTTGGAAAAATACCAAGCCTATAGGCTGATCCACAAAAAAACAAAAAGCAGAATTTAGGTAAAAGAGATAAGGCCTTCAATTAAGGCCTTCAATTAAGGATCAGACCGTGCCAGGCATTTTGCTGTCTCTGGGGAAGGTTACACAGGCTGTTTCCTCCTGGAGTTCAGTGTCTCAGCAGCATCCCGAGCTTTCAGCCTGTAGCATGGGACAATCCTGCAATTCCCTCTCCTGATGGCCATCCCCACTGAACAGCCACCATGCCAAACCTCTGCTTTGAAGGTACGGGGTAAAGAAGCTTCTGGATCACTGAGGGCTCCTGCCTGTACACAAGGATTTTAAGGAAAAATAAAATGAAAGAAACTTGGCTTTACAGGACTGAGACCTGCTAAAGAAAATAATGGGGAACAGGGTAAAAAAAAATCTCCAAGAGGTGCCAACTTGATGAAAGCGAGTGGAGAATATGTTGTTTCTCTTACGATAAGGTGGTGAAACTGGAATGTGTTTTGAATAAAAGGGAGAGGAAAATGGGAAGAACTGTACTAGATGTGATGTTATGAGTAGCCAACTATTTTGATTTTGGAGTCCTGGCACAAGGGTGAGTGAAAAAGCAATTTCATGTCATTATCATGCAGAAGGTAACAAAGACATGCTGGCTATACATCACATATATAACCATGCTGGGTTATGTATGCTAAAACTAAACCAGTCAAGGAGATGTACAATAGTTGGGATGTAAAAAAGAGTGTTAAAGAGCTCTCATGAAGCTTCTCCCCACTGGGCACAGGTAACCCAGTCCACAAACCCTGATCCCTCCACGTTGGTGTATCCTGGCTAAGTTTGAGGGCACCCATTGCCTGCTGAACCCTCTGACTTCTCCAATAAAGATAACAAACTTATATTCTCCTTCCCTTATGCAAACATGTTTTCAACAATAAATTTAGTAACTGTCTGTAGATGCTGAGAGGAAAAAAAACTAATAAATCCAACAAGATAATAACTCAAGGAATTAAAATAATTAGAACTTCACTGAGCAGTTGCAGGATTTGTGTCTGATTCATGGCCTAACTATAGCCCCAGCACATCAGCAGGATCTCGCCCTGTGAGCAGGTCTGAGTTAGGCAGAGTAAGCCATTACAGAGCCCAACAACTCAGACACAGAAAAACAATTCAGACTTTCTGTGGTTTCCCCAAAAGATCCCATACAGATCCAATAGCCATGAAAGTCCAATGCAGATGAGAGAGAAGATAAAATACAATGTCTGTGCACCATGTGTATTTTATAAACTGAACTCTGCAGCTCAGGGATGTCCATATCAGCAGAAATCTTCTAATTCTGCCTAGTGGCCCACTGCATGTGACTTTTTTTTTTTTAAATTAGGATACAAATGAACTCACAATTTTACAAAATTAGGTGCCCTAATCCTGGTAGTGTTCAAAGCCAGGCTGGATAAGGCCTTGAGCAAGCTGGTCTAGGGGGAGGTGTCAAGGATTTTGAAGCTGGATGTAACCCTCCTAGCAGGCTGCCTGCAAGGGAGCCAGAGAGAGAGTATCTGCTTGTGGTTCTAGAGTATGTGACAGTGCAAACCACTGACGTGGCATTTTTTAAGGAAATGTCTTTTCCTTAGATTGAAACAGGAGCACGAGAAGCAGACCAGACCTGTGTGTGCATTCCATAGGGTAGGCCTGCCAACGCAACACGTTCTGTTAGGAACTGTTAGCCAGGAACGGTTCAGTCAGCAGTGGTGGGGCATAAAGGAGTCTGTGGCACCAAAAAACTGCTTTCCCTTGACAGAGAAGGTGAAGAAGGTAAGGAAGGCACTTACGTGTCTCCTGACTTGCGGTAATTCTCCGGGCACTCCAAGGACAGGCAGCGAAAGCCGCCCTGGATGTTGAAGCAGGTCTCGTTGAAAGAGCAGTTGTGGCTTTCTGCAACACACTCATCGATGTCTGCCAAGGGGAAATGGGGCAGTGGCTTAGACACAGTGGGCCAGACACAGTGGGTCAGACATAGGCCCTTCCTCTCCTGGCAAGTGCCAGACAACCATAGTGCCCTGCCAGGTACTACAGAACATGGGCTGCAATTAAACACTGGTGCAGGACTGGAAGGGGAGGGCAGCAACAACACAAAAAAGAAGAAAATTAACCCAACAACCAAGAAGAGGAAAAGGAAGAGCAGCAGTGCCACTAAGTGGACAAGACCGAAGCATCTGCTGACATGTTTACAGCAGGATATTTCCTTTCAGCAGCTAAACTCATACCATTTCACAGTCTGAATCTTCATCTTCAGATTTTTTTTATCATTATTTAGTAATTTTTATTATAAAAAGTATTCTTTATGGAATTCTGTACCCTATAATGGAAATTGCATGTATATTTATTATAAAAGACTTGTTTCTTCAGATTTCAAGCTGTCATTTATTGCTTTACCTGTGTTGTTGTAGGAAAGGCATTTTTTAAACACAGAAACTCGCTAGACCTGTTCAGAAGTCCACAGTGCAGCGAGGCGTCCCTGCAGCCCCTGAGCTCACCTTGGCAGTTGCGTGCATTGGGTGCCAGCCTGTAGCCAGAGGAGGGACAAGTGCACTGGAAGCTCCCAGGAATGTTGATGCATCGAAAGGAACAGATGTGCCCTCCGGTGGGCAAAGCACACTCATCAATGTCTGCAAGGAGAAAACACCACTGATTTCCTGTGTGTTCATGGCATCCAACCCAGTGTACATGGACAGGGGCTCCTGCTGAGAGCTTCAAACACAGTTTGATGCTTCTAACTGCTGGGCAAAGCAGACCACCAGATAGGTGTGGCTCTGGTCAATAAAGTCTAAATAGCAAGGTCTTGCAGTGTCGGGGTTTGGAAGTTTGTTAACTTGTCTATCATTGGTTTCTGTGTTGCCATGGTTATTATATTGTCTCATTGCATTGGCCAGCTGAATAGCCAATCCCGCTCCTTCCCCCAGCTGCCTTTATAAGCTGCGGGAGATTTGAATAAAGCCTCTTTCTTCGCTGCTGCACTCCCTGTGTACTGCGTGGTCTCTCTCTCTCGGCATAGAGGCCTCCCCGCCGTCTGTCCCTGTCATGAGGGGCGGGCGGCGGGGGGGGGGTGATCTCAGCCCTGGAAACCTCCACAGAGCTGCCTGCAGGACCCCCTCCAGAGATACCCCTCTAACCTCAACAGATACCCTAACTTCAACATTGCAGGAATAAATGGAGGTCTGAAGAAAATTAAAAGCAATATTAGGGTCCAAGAGACAAAGTAATAGACAAGAGCAAGCAGTTTACAGTGATGTCTATCACAGTGCTTTACAAAAGGGAGGCAGAGGAATAGTTTTATCCTTGTTCTTACAAAAAAGGAAATCAAAATTAGGTGTTCTGCCCAACGTCTCACTGTCCAGTAAGTCCTGCAGACCTAAGTTCAAATTCAGGATCTTGTCCATGAGGTCACACTCACATCCTCCTTGCATTTGAGGAGACCCTACTCACACATTAGTTCAGAATGAACCCCCAAAAGAGGATATATAAAATACTACCTAGTAATATTATATATTTATGTATGTAATGCATTCATATCTTCACTTGCTGGAGACTAGAAATCCTGCTAGTTTCTCAGAAAAAATAAATTTCTGTCAAGTTACAAAAGTATTTCAAGCTCCAAATCGTGTAAACAGCAAAACACCACAGAAGCACAGAGATGTTTCTGGACAAGGGCATGGGAGGGAGACCTTCACTAAATGCAGTTCACAAGAAAATACCAAAGAGACTCAAACATTAAAATGAAACAATCGCCCCGAGTTGCTCCTGTTGCTCCAAGCAATGCTGCCCAGCCCTCACCTTCACAGGAGATGCCGTCGATGTCGCTGAGCTGGAAGCCACGGCGGCAGTAGCACTGGTAGGAGCCGTACACGTTGGCACACTCTTGGCTACAGGGATTGCTCTCACACTCATTTAAATCTGAAACACAAAGTTAAGACACCAGAACCCCAAATTCCTCGCTGTATTCAGCACTCCTAACACTGGACTAAGACAAAACTTCGGAAGGCAATTCTTTTAATGAAATTGTAACAGCAAGAGACTGCACCATTCCAGTGGCCTTGCAAGTTAAAAATCAAACAGAAAGAGCTAAAGAGCAACAAACTGTTTCTCACACCACACACAGCCAAAGCACTGACAGCCATACCTTCACATGATCTCCCATCAGCTGAAAGTTTGAATCCCATGGTGCAAGTGCAGTAGTAGGAGCCAGGAGTGTTCTCACACTTGTGAGCACAGAGGCGGCCTGGGTAGCGTCTGCACTCATTGATATCTGCAATGACAAGCACAGAGAGCTCTGTGGAGCAGCTGGCTTCACTGAAACAGCAGTCTGGGCAAGAACGTGGTCATAGAACTTTGATTTTTATTTTCCAGATTTAAATTCCATACTAAGAGGGAAGAAGTCCTTAAAATGCTCATTTAGAAACACCCCGGTGCATAACTGGATTAGATCTATACAGAAGAGAGCTGCTTTGATCTTCCAAAGGAATGTTTTGCTGTAGGTGCATATAAAATATCACAGAAAACAATTACACACACTCTCACAATCTTAACTTTTAATGGGATGACAGATAACATGTTGACAACACTCGTACAGCTTCCTTTGAAGTCTCAGTGTAGTTGTTATGTGGCTGTTATGTGGGGGTGACGGTTAATAAAAAACATCTGAAGGCTTGTTCGGGGCATCATAAGAAGTTTCTCCTTTATTATTCTCCTTAGCTCCTTTACATCTCTTTTCTAAGCAGCAAGCAAGCTGCAGCATCTTTACTGACCAACCATCATGACAAAACTGATACACTTGGCAGCAGTTGAGCAACACCTGCAGATTCAAGGCTGAGCTATGATTTATACACCCCCCCACTTATGGACTTACAGTCTGTCTTAGTTCTTTAATTAGGCTTGTGTACATAACTTACTTATCACTAATGATACACAGGAAAGTTTCTCATATCTACTTCTTTTTCCAGGGAGCAGACTCGTTGCTAAACCTTACGTCTCAGCAGGCCTCTAATATGGTATTAGATTTATCAAATAATACAGCAGTGAATTTCACATTCAGGTGGCAGAGGTCATGCAGAGAGCACTAACGTTCCTCACAGAGGCTCAGGTTTGAAGCGCCTGGGCTGCAGGTATTTAACTCACCAATGCAGGTCCTACTGATGACATCAAAGGTGTAGCCAGCCTTGCATTCACAGCGGTAATTGCCTGGGGCATTGATACACACGTGTCCCTCCCCACAGGGCTGGTTGGGGGATGAGCACTCATCCACATCTAAAACAGACAGAGGAGTGACTCAACATACACTTCTGAGCGTGCAAGTGGAGAGAAGAGCCACATGTCAACGTACTTCTGTGTGCCCGAGTACTTATGAGGAGTTTTGAATCAGAAAGCAAGATTTTATCAGACTCTCAGCTTCTACCAGATCAGAGTCACAAATGCAAACTGCTCATAGCAAGGTAGGTTATCTGTCAGGTGTCCTTAATGTTGATGAACTTGGGAGAGAAAAGATCAGGAAGTCAGGCAACCTTTGGAGGAAATCGGGTACAAAATTGTTTTGTTATGCATACTCAGTACTCACAGATCAGATCTTCATCTAGTGTAAGATGTCATAGGCCCACAGTCAGTAGGCAGTGCTTTGATAAGACACTTACACAAACTGAAAATACATGCAAAAATACCTCTCTTTGCAAAAGCCACCTCAGTTGAAAGCCAGCCAAAGCCATATATGTCTTTCAGCATTATTCAAATGGCTTCTGTGGGGTGTGAAGTGGGCCTTGTGTTATCCCTATCCCTCTGCACTGAGGAGATTTGGGACCACACAGTATTGTTCCAATACACTCATACAGTCACAGACAGTGCCCTTTTAGGGGGTGATTATCATTTCTCCTCTCCTCAGAATGTAGGGTTCCATGAGTAATATGAAGGACAGAGTGGATGCGTGCCATTCTTCGCTGGTTGGGACTGCCATGAGGGAAAGATCAGGATCAAGAATTAACTGTGGGAATGAGAGGAGCTTGAACAAATTGCGAGAAACTGCTAAAGATAAATGACAGATGCAAGTTGCTTTCTTGCTTTTTCTTGCAAACTGTTCCTCACCTACACATCTTGTTCCATCTTCGTTGAGATGATACCCTCGGCCACAGCTGGGTGAGATTCGCTGGCAGGTGAAGGAGCCGTCGGTGTTAATACAGATCTGCCCAGCTGGGCACGGCGTGTTGGTGCTCAGGCACTCGTTGATATCTACAAGAGCACAAGATGCTTTCATTATGTAACCCTGAAGAGGTTTACATCCCATATAACCCTGCAGAGACAAGATCTGCCCATGGCAGAATACAATTATTCATGCCCTTCAGCTTCCCCAACGCAACACTTCCAGGATGAAGACTGGGGAGGTGTGAGAAGCACAGACCCCACTGAAAAGCAGTGAAAATAGGGTATAGCACTTGTGTTTGTTTCAAGGCCTCCCCTAAGCATATAAAGAGCTGATCAGCAGTTCGGCACACCAGTTTAACCTGTTCTGCCTCAGTCTGTGGGTTCTGATCCAGCTCTCAGGTTCTACACAAAGATCACAGTCACAAACCCAACCGCAAAATCCCCTAAATGCTGCACAGAGCAGCATTTGATTCCCAGTGTGTAAAATTCACCTGTGAAGTTGTTTTGGTAAATATTTTGAGGGAATGCCTTTTAGGGGCCATAACTGCTACAAACTGCTGTGGCTTTGCTGACATCTGTGACAGCAAGTTAACCCCGAGCTGCCGCTGATCCGGGGCTGCCTGTGGCAGGCACGTGTCCTCAAAGGGCTTGCTGTGCACAGGCACTGGCCCCCCTCATATTAAAGGCTGCAATTCTGTTTTCAGTGTCAGATTTCACACTACAGGGTATGTATGATATGGTCAGGATGATGAGGGGCTGACAGTGAGCTCTACTTGGCAGCTGCTGCGGCTCAGCCAGTTCCACAGATCGAAGACCTGCTGTGCCGATGGGGGAATCCAAAGGTAAGTTGAGACTTGAAAATACTACTCTGGGGAATAACTGGTAGATTTTTAGGTCACATTAGACAATACCATTTAGAGTCTGCTGGAAGCCAGTAATTCTTAAGTATTTATATAAAGGTTATAATTGTTTTAGGGAGTCTTGGAAACAAGGCATTAACTGACAGATTGTCATCAGTCTTTGTATTAAACTCCTCTCCACGGTGTGTTATAACTGGCCCATCATTCTCATGCACAGTAAGGTTCTTGATAGGCTGTAAGAGGGGATATGTCTGGAAAGACCTATGTACAAATAAAACCACACAGAAAAAGGGTGTAACAGAGAATGTCATAATTAAAGATTTTTACACTAAGCTTTGGCTAAAACCTTTTAGATAGAGGTAGATAAAATACATCACAAATTTCATTTCAGATAAAATACCCAAAGACTCAAGGAAAGTGTTCAAATGCAGCTAAGTGCCTTAGGTAACTCAATGTCATTAAAAACAGTGATCTGCTATTTAAGTCTTTTATTTAATCTGTAAGTCTTCCCTGTGAGAACAAGCCTGCCTTGAAAGGAGCAGAAAAACCCCAGAGCAGAGCAATGCACAGATGAAGAATGGCTTGAGAAGCTCAGAAATCATGCAGTGAATGCACAGCTGATCTCCCAGGCAGCACCTGGGTGCTCCCTGAGCCCAGGACAAGCCTTACCGATACAGTTGCCGAGCGCATCTTGTATAAAGCCACTCATGCACTGTAGCTTGGGTCGGCAACGGAAGGATCCTGGAGTATTCTGACAGATAAAATCGGGGGGGCAGTTATGAGTACCAGTCTCACACTCGTCAATATCTGGTACGTCACAAAAAAAAACTGTTAGCAGGGGTGTGGCAAGGGATTTCCATCACAGTTCAAACACAAGACACAGTTCAAAACACCTGACAGACTAATGCTCAGCGTCCCTTCCGCAATGCACCAGAAGCAATCTGACCTGCTGCCTCAACCAGGATCTCAGGGGGGATAACTTCAGGGGGTTTTACTATTTTCCTATTATTTTTATATCTAAGGGTGTGTCTGCGCATATTATGCTTTACTAGGTTAGTTCTCACAACTAAATGATCCAAACTCTTGCAGAGCACCTGAAGCATCATGTTCAGCAGTGCTCAGCCTGGATCCAGCACTGTGCTTGGCTTTGAAGTCGGTAAGATTTAATTATCCAAGTGCAGTGTTAATTCTAACCTTAGATCCAATGCAGACATGGTTCATTTCTTTTGTAAGTGAACTAATTTGCCTTCATTCTCAACCATATTAAGGTTTGCAATATCCTTGCATTATTGTGCTTTAAAATGCACATAAACATGATTTCTGCTAACTTTAATATTCCATTCCAGCTCAGAATATACAACAAATATTTGTGAATGAATTACAGTTCAGATGAAGCAGATAAAGCAGACAAGGGCTAATGAGGCTTCATTCACAAATGCAGCCCTGTCCACATAAAAGCAACTAAAATTTCATGTTTGCCACCTGGCAATGGAATGAGATCTCCTAAAGCTATTAAAATACTGAAGCTCTCTGGCCACTGGATGCCTCAGCTTTCCCAGTCATGCAGTTGACACAAGAATAGATGAAACTGCTTAGCCTTGAGCTTTGTGAGACTTAGTTAATGACTGTGGAGCCCATTTTAATTGTAGGATGGGTTAATACTGAACTGGGTCCAGCAGGGTTTCTACATGCAGCGAGGCTCAGTCACGTTGCTTGGCATTTAAACATCGTACGTGAAGATTATTCACTTTATATTTTACCCTTATTAACATAACATTAATAATTAACATTATTAACATACCTTATGCAGATAAGAACTTTTTAAGATTAATGGCATGCAGGATTTAAGATCTGTACTCCTTTCTTTTCCATCAGAAAAGACTGTCAATATCTGCCAGTAGGCTATTTGTTGGCCTAAATCTGATGTCATTCAAATCAGCAGAAATGTTACTTCAAAGGGATCCCAGTTAGACCACAATACTTTGAAAAACATTCCCTGATGTTCTGCAGGTTTTGCAATTGGAGTTTGTTCATCAGCTTTTTTATTCAGACTGTTTTTCATTACTGATCAGTTCCTACAGTAAAACCTGACGCAGGATTTTGGTTGAGTTAATTTACTCAGTGGAACAAAATTAGTTTATTTATAAACTGTTCTAAGCTCAGGGGGGACAGACTTTATCACACTAAAAACCAATTCCACATCAAACGCAGTTTGCTGCTGATGTATCTCTGTAAAGGCAGCATGTCAGGTGAAGTTATGGATGCACAGAACAGCATCCTTTGAACCAGACACACCTGGAAATCAGCCACTGTTTTAGTAAAAAAACTGTTACTCCTGTGTTCAAACATGGCTAGTCAAGACCAGTGCTTTTTTGTAGTTTTACAACCTTTTTGTTGGGAGAATTCCAGTCTCCCTGCACGGGACATACCTTTGCAACGACTGTCATCCGTCAGTTCATAGCCGGTGCCACAGCTGGTGTCCCGCTGGCAGCGGAAGGATCCCAAGGTATTGACACAGGTTTGGCCAAGCCCACAGCTGTGTGTCCCAGTGATGCACTCATTAATGTCTAGAGTAGGCAAAGTGATTCAAAACAATAAAAGAGAGAGTAAATAAGAAGCATAAGAAGGGATGAGGTCAAAGGCAACATCATCTGGTTGAGCCTAGCGCAGATGATGGTGTCTCCAGCCACGTCTGAGAGCATTCCAGATGGGCTGTGCACCCATGGTCTGCTGCTGGAGTTGGCAGTGTTTGGGTCATGTTGGACTCAATCATCGTATGGGTGTTTCCCAAACTGAATGACCCTCTGGTTTGGTTATAGTGCCCACAGGAATGAGGCAAACTGGCAGAAATCCTTCCCTTGTTCTGCCTCCTACCGACATATGGCTGAGGCACTCCCTGAGCCAAAAGTTCCAACTTTCTACTTTACAGCTACTGACGGACAGTTCTTTTGTGCATTTTTTGTCTTTGAATGCAGAAGAAAATTTGGCATTCATGTGTAGCAAATGTAAAAGTTCTTCCTTTTTAGCGCTATTTAGCGTTAATCTGGCCAATCATCAGTATCTATTTTATTTTCTGAAGTTTGTGTATGAGCTACAATTTCAGTCAGTGACAGAAAAAGGCTCTCCTGATGAATTACACTTTTCCTCCTAGAACAGCTGTGCAGGACTCATCAATTACTATCTTCTTCTACAACAGAGAACAGGTATTTTATTTTGGTTTTATCCACAACAATAAATTCAAGATCTGCCTCTTCCCCACTCTAAATCCTCTGCATTTTCTACTGATTCTTCCTTAATTTCAACTTCCCACAGATCTCACTTCAACACTCCAAACCACCTTTTTAGGATGTCACATCTTTCCCCAGCTGGCATGGTCTCATCTGTTCTGTCTGGATATGTTTTGGTCTATTCCTGCCCTTTTAAAACAAGAATGCTGATACCCAAGGCACTGTTTTCTGTCTGTTACCTTCACAGGTGATACCATCTGCTTGAAGCTGATAACCAACGAAGCAGGAGCACACGTAACTGGATCCTGTGTCTCTGCACTGCTGAGAGCAGGGCCCACCACCTAATGGGTATTTGAAACAGTCTTATGTAATGAGCAGGCTCTTCATAGCGACTGGAACAAACCATTAATTTACAGGATAATTGATGATTTGTTTAGAAAAGCAGTTAACTGAACACATGTACAAAAGAAGGAAAGGACTAAGCACTGAAAGCTCTAAAAAATAATACAAGAAGGGTTATTCCTGCAGACAGAGAATACAGAGAATTTAAAAAAAATTTGGCTCATCACTAGGAAAATTACCCTTTTCTCATCTTGTTTAAAGATATATTAATATTAAAAATGTTTAATATTCTCAAAATAGAGAAAAGGTTATATACTTCCAGCTATTCCTGGTAAGTGTGTTGATATTCTCAGTACAGAATTAGGAAAAAACAAACAAATAAACAAACAACAACAACAACAAAAGAAACTTTTTCAGAACGGCTGGACAGGCATTAAATAAGAGGTTTGAGATGGGCACAATCCATGTGAGCAAATGCAACTATACTACTTTATAAATACTTTATAAAATTATTTTTGTAAGTGTAGCTATTTCTAATGAGGCCAGGGCCATTAATCCACCACAACAAATAGGCTGTGGGCAGAACTCCTGATTTGCAATTAGCCATAGCAATACATCTCTTGCAGGCAGCTGATTAACTGACAAATACAACAACTGCTTACACGAAGAAATAATGCTAGGAAAATATGTAACACATTTTTCTATGTCATCTCCTGTAATTAGCAGCTGGAGACAAGCAGGAGAGGCAGTGTTGGCTCTGCTTTGCTAATGGAGACATTTCCACTCTCTCTGGAGCATAACAGCTGTAGAACATGGCGCACAGTAAATCATCTCTCAACTGGAATATCAGTCTATTAAATTGATTTTATCCTAAATACATTACTGAGTTTTGAAATGCTGGCAGAAAATAGTGAATCACTGCTGCTTTAGGTTTATAGACATGTAAATCACATGTGACAAGCAATAAATCAGAATGCTTAGCAGAACAATATCCCAAATACACATTCTTCCCAGGAGGCAGAATAGCAGGATTAATGAAGAGACAGTAGCCACTTTTCTTCCTTTCCTTTAGGTGATGCATCTCAAAAGGAAATAAGTTTCATTTCATATTCAAACACCCTGATCATCCCAGGAGGAGAATAAAAAATGCACATATTTAATGTCCTGAAAAATCCAGGACTCCACAGGTTCAAGGGTGACTGACACCTCTGAGGTATTACCCACTAGAGGTTAAATAAAAGTTAAATGTGTAGTCTCAGCTTCAGTGGGGAAAGATAAACTCCACTGTGGGAGGCGATGCCTTCCTTGTATTTAGGAACTACTCAGGCATCACATAATCGCCCATGATTTCTTGGAAAGGCTCTTTCTTCTGTTATTTTTACCCCTAACTCACTTAAGCAAAAGGTTTTCTTTAAACTCTAGACCTAAGCTGGCTTCACTTTTATTGAAGGCAATCACGAGGGAGCTAGCTGACAGGACTAGTCACCTGACTTACCTCTGCAGCCATCATGCAGATAAGGATCTTCCTGGTCTAGTTCCTCCTTTGAAATCTCAACTAAAAAGAGAGGAGATAGGCATTAGAGGAGAAAGCACTTTTCTTCTCAAGGTAAAATGCTGTGTTCTTGGGATGGGACCCAGACCAGGGTTTTGGATAAACCAGGACAAAATTAAAGAGCATTATTTATGTATTTTACAGCTATTTCATATTTAAATTTGACATTCAAATGCACATGGCCATGGGGCATTTTCCATCTGACTGATTCCATGTGAAAGTCATGCTGTGATCATAGATTACATATGGACTGAGATTCTCAAATGCAGGTTCTTTGAGTATCAGGCTTTGAACCAGAGCTTAACCTCATTTTCATAAGATGTGTTGTTGAGGCATGCTTGGCTTCCATTGACTTTATAGTAGCTTGGGGTACTCACAGATTTAATGAAAATCAGATTAACCTCAGTTATTTATTTAGACTTCATTCCAAAAAGAACTCCACACCCAACTTCTGGGCACCTACTTCTGGCATTCTTTCAAATACACTTATGTTCCTTAACCTGGAGAGTTTTGATCAGTGGTACTTGCACCACATGCAGAGTTTGTTCTGTCCACATGGAGGACACCAAAAGGCTGAACACACTCACTGCCTGAACCCACTGCTTGCCCAAAGGAACAGCTGATGGACTTTCTCCAACGGCACAAAAACCTCAAGATGCTTGCCCAAAAAGCTGCCTTAAAAATGAAGCCTTCATGACTAACAAAGTGTCTGTTTGAGTTGCTTGTTCTGCCTTTCTACAGGCAACTTTTATTGCCAACAGGGTTATCTGACACCTTGTTTCTTAGTTGCATGATGGGGACCTTGTCCTGCCCTGCTTGTGGGCACAGCAGTGCCACAATAACCACTCTACCCCATGGCTGCTGTGGGTGCCACGTGCCCACAAGGGTGAGCAGGGAAATACTCACAGCCCTGCTCCCAGTTCTGCATTTTCAGATGTTGACATATTTCTCGCATCATCCAGCTACATTAAATATGCAAATTATTGTCATTAGCAGAGTTGTCTGAGGACAAGGGATCTACCAGCATTTAAGCATTTCTCAGTGGGTGAGATGCCATTAAAAATTGATAGCTTATACTCAGCTTCCAAGACAAGATCATTAGCTGCCAAAATAAACTATCTTACATTTAAGTTCTGACACCAGGAACTAAGTAACCACTTTGCAGCTCTTTTAGCCTCTTAACTTCCAACAACAGCATTTCAGCTTTCACTAGCCAAAAAAATGAGCTCCAGAACATGAATCATTAAATTATTCAGATCAGATGTCAAGTCAGAGGGATTCCAACAGAAATCATTTGAAGTACAAATTCTCCTTGTACCCTGTATCATTTTGTGTCTCCCTCTTTTAAAGCCTGCAATAAAGTACCTTGCTGTTTTTTAGGAGCATCATCGCTGATGGACAGATCAATGCCTTCTGGACCTTTCCCACAGCAAGATCTGAAGACAATTCCACACTGGTATCCCATCTTTGGGTTGGGGTCACAGCTCTGTCCTTGAACTTGGGCGGCCTTTCCCAGCAAACAACAGTAGCAACACGTCTGTTAAAAAAAAAGAAATATATATTAATGAAGTCAAATCATAGCCCTGACCAAGGTTAGTGTTAGCACGTCATACAGAGAAGCTATTTGGCTCTGAAAAGCACAGTCAAACCTTAATTAGGAGCATCAGTCCTTCCATGGCTTCCAGCAATAACACATGGCCCTCCTCTTCCAGAGCGACTTGAACTACAGCCCTGGAGTACACCACGGGAGTGAGCACAGGACAAGTTAATCCCATGGAGGTTTCCTTTGATTTCAAGTTGAGAAGATACTGCTGATTTATTCTGTTTTTTTCTTGCTGTTAGAAAGCAGCAAAAGTGCTCTGCAACTGGTGTCTGCCAATTGCTACTGTCACATGAAAGTAGAATTAAGCTTTTCTCATTAATTTTGTTCTTCCAGTCTCTATGTTGCTTGAAGAAAATAACCTGCGCCATTAAATAAAGCAGATGTTTGTTTGGTGGGATGGTTCATCACCACCCACTTTTGTCGCTTGGTTCTCCAACTACTTCCATCCAGTGGCAGATGATCCAGTATTATCACTATTATGTCTGGGATTATTCCATTTTTTCTGGATGCCTTCAGAAATAAATACTTGATGATCTCTTCCAAGAGTTGCAACATTGCTCAATATTTATTCTAACACGTCAAGCAATTCCCTCAGGCATCCTTCTCAGGGTTTGTAACATCTGACTATAATTTTGTTAGATTTTCAATTTTCACCATCATAAATTAAAAGACAAAAATGAAAAGTGAGCCGAAGATTCGTTATTTGACTTAAGCTTGCATATTTTTGATAACCAGATCTTATTTCAGCTATTGAATACAGCTGATGCCTTGCCAAATTTTGGTATTACATACTTCTGGATATCCTCACTGGCTTCTGCTGTCAGGCATATGAATTGACTCAGTCTACTTCCTAATCTTGTCATATGAGGTTCAAACTAGGAGTTACAGACTTTCTCCAGGTTTTTTTCAAGGAGCGATCATTAATCTTGCCATTCCTGAAGTGCTGAATAGCCTTTATTTCTTTCAGGTTGAGCCCCCACTTGAAAGACATCCGTGTCCAGCTGATGTGAAACTTGGAGCACAGAGCTTGCTGAGTCTTGCACCATCTGCAAGAAACTGTATCTTCAATTCACTGATTGTGTGCCCTGCACCACTTGTTCCAGCCTGTATTTATTCTAACTGTGCATGAGGCATCTTGGTTTAGCAGCTGGATAATCACAATAATTGACATGGCTATCCCACAGCCAAAATGATCTGGATGTGGAAAGACTCAAACATTTTCTTATGCTTGGTTTATGTATGTTTATGGTAACTGGGTTTTCCTGTTGACCCCAGACTCCGTTTCAGTTCAGTTCTGGAGGTGTTTGCAGCCGATTCCCAAAGCTTGCCAGCTGCCTGGAAGCCAGTTGTGGTGAGCTTCACCCATCTGCTAGAACTACCATGGCCTTCATGGATGGGACAACCTTAAGATCGAGTTGTTATCACACCCTCCCACTGCCTGCGAGCCTCTGCTTCCTTTGTGATCCCAATAACAACATCACAGTTTTTTCCCCATTGTTAGCTCTGAAGCCATGCCTTTCTCCTCATGTTTGGATAGTCAGCTGTGTTCTACGTGAAATCCCATCATCCCTTGGCTGCCTTCTCAAGGGAAGGAATAAAGACAGAAGGAGCAAAGGAACAAAGTCACATGTGAGAAATCTGAAGATTTACTTTTGGTGTTATTAGGATGTGCCTGAAATTGCTTTGACTAAGAGGGTCTCTTGATTAGTTAAAGTTTTTACTGAACTTTAGTTCTTGATTAGTTAAAGTTCTTATTAGTTAAATAGTTATTATTTCTGTTCCTACGTAAGTCAGCAGCTCTGAAGGGTGAATGCTGTGCTAACTCTGCCTTTGGGATCTGTCCACAAGAGGTCTCTCCGTTGCTGAAATCCAGACAATATAATTGGGAGATGCTACGAAAACCAGACTGGAAAACAACAAATAACTCAGCAGAATTTTTCAGGACTTTCGAAGAACTGAACAAAAATTAAAAATATGTTCAACAGTCCAAACCAATAAAATTTTTGTGCTCACCTAATTTACACAACTGAAAGGTCCTTGACAAAACTTGTGAGACAAGGATGTATCTCCATCTGAAAAGTACTTATGACAAATTTGGGGGGAAATATCCAAGCACCTTAGAGGTGGTCAAATTTCTAGAAGCTTCACTCCTTTCTGCAGGGCTGTTGTGGTGGAAACTTCCATAAAATCATTTCTACATCTCCTGTCCTGTACCAGCAACAGATCTGGAAATCGATCACTGTCATTTGATGAAGATTTTAAAGATTAATGACTCATTTTGCATCCCTTTTTTTTCCCAAGGTAGGAAAAGCTGTGCTTCCAAACAAGCCGAGAGAAAATCCTGCCCATCATTACCTATGCCTGCCACCTTTACTGTAAAAGCTGAGGCAAGTGTTTCCAAAATATGGTCTTTTTATCTTCTTTTCAATCCCAAGTTTTGGACTCAAAGGAAAGATTAGCTGCCTCATTTGCTGCAAAGTGCTGTGATTAATCCTACTAATTGAATCACTAAATCGTTCTTTCTGCTTTCTTGAATGAGACAAAGAAGATCCAAAAGATTTTCTATGCAGCCTAAGCTAAATGAAAATGGACCAATTCAGGCAAAATGAGATTCAAGCCCATGAGAGACAGGCTTGGTGTGAATGTAAAAAGCTTGTTTACTACAGCAGGGCACAAACACCACACATTGTATGTCTCAAGGTCATCACGTTCAAAATGTATTTAACAGAAGAAACAATTAATTGTTCACTGATATTAGATCATAAGTCACCTATGTCCATCATGGATTAATGGGGTTACCTCTAAAGTTACTCCCACAGCCACCTCAGGGAAGCGTTAAGTGTAGGATATTCCTGTTGGGGAGTGGGAGGGCAGAACGTGGCTCACAAGGGCTCATTAACTCTGACCCTGTTTATACCAGTAAATGAAACAGGCACAGAACGTGGGCTCAGGGCATTACCCTGCAGTCAGCTGGGATGTTTAGATATCAGCAAGCTCTAATGACAACGACCAACCCCTCAGACAATGGTGAGGCATATTTTGGGGTCAGCCCAGCGCAGACAGGGTTCCCAGCAGCCCTCCTGCACTGTGTGCTGCAGGGAAGGACATCAGCCATGTGACGGCTGTGCTGAGCCACTGCCTACTGTCTTCTATATTGAAGGGTTTTATTTTAGCTGAATGAACCATTCAGCATCTTTCAGCAGTAGGAACAACTAAAATCAGTCTCATCTATTTTCAACACACTGAAAGAAACCCATAATAGGACCAGAGCTGTTCAGGACTGGGTCATGGGCAAAGTTCTGATCCTACTTGTGGAACTTTCTTCCAAACACACTCTGCAGAGAGGTATAACTATGCTCCCTTTCAAGCAATGAGAGACAAAGACAGTAATAAAGGCAGAGGGCAGGGCACAGATTAACTGAAGATGCCAAGGACAGGCATGTTCTGATGTCACATGCTGGTATCACAAGCTGGTGGATGTCTCTATCCAGTTGTAAATCAAAGTCATGTTCACTTAGGGCACTTACAGAAGCTGGAATAAGAACCCTGAAAGGATTAAGTGCAGTCCTACCCCTTTGGACGACCAGTATTGAAAACCACCGAGTGTGAGGTTGGGCTGTGAAGCTCTAATGAAAGCTGAAGTCTGAAAGGCAGTTGAGCTTCTCACCCACCCCTCCCTGCAGCACTGATGTCTTCTTGTCATGCACAAGTAGTTTCCTGGCCAATTACCCATTTCAGACTTTCCACCCCTTTGGACTTTACCCTGTGCCTCTGTTAAAATGACAAGTGACAGCCTCTTTCCCAGAGACAGGGTACCGCTTCCCAGAGACAGGCACAGAGTGAACAGCCTTAGCAGAGACACGAGGTGCAGGTGGGGAAAAACTGTTCACGTGCAGCAAATTCTGCTGACCTTCAGGGCCAAGCCTTCACACAGTCAACACTGCTTCTGCAGGATGCTCTGATGCCTCACCTTGAAGTACTGGGCCTCGCAGGTGGAATTTTCAGCAGCGTGCGAGTCACACTCGTCGCGCGCGTTGGCGAATTCCACCCCGTCGGAACAGGACTGCTTCTCCAGCTGGCTGCGGCAGCACTGCTCCTGGCTCATGCTGGGACAGGGTGGGAGCAAGAGGAGAGAAATGGCACATGGGTCAGGAACAGGCACTGCAATCTGACAATCAGCACCTGAACCAGTCACAGTTCCCACGGGAACACAGTCACATCTTGAAGATATTCTCTGGCACCAACAGGTACAGCGTGTGGAACGAAGATCAGAGCATTGCTCTGGGGGACAACTGGAGACAACGGGGAGAAATGAAGACACCAAGGCAAGTCTCATGGAGAAAAAGTGTATTGCAAGAAAGGGGCAAAGAAAGACAAGGGAAAGAAGAATATTACAGGGCAGAGAGATGTAGAGAAGAGACAGGAAAAAAGTGTGCGGTAAACTCAGCTTTGTTAGTTCTACTTCTCATAAAGTCATCCCATTTTATCTCAGTGTCAATGAATAAATTGGAAACTCCTCCCTGTAGGAAAAAAAACCTGCATGAGGAGGCTTTAATCTCCTCCAGTCCTGTTGCTACTGTCCCCTGAATGCAGAGCCCAGTGAAGATCTATCTCCACTCAGTTTTTATGGGTTACTCTGCTTTGTTAGGTGGCTTTGTGGGTGAAGCTTGTGGGTGAGGCTTTTCCACTGCCACCTTCTGTTACAGACACTGGGAAACAGAGAAAAAAAATAATGAGTAACAAATCAGATTACACATACAAGGCTATAAACATATCCCTGTGTTTCGTGGTAACCTGATTTCTCTAAGAATAAATGTTACCTGAGTTGCTATGGGGAAACTATCCCAAATCCAATCCACGCTTATGGATTCTATTTATAGTACAGCAGGGGCCCCTAAAAGGCATGACCTGGTATGTTAGAGCTCTGTAAGAGAAAACCCCTACAAATGCACTATTATATCCATCTTATACATCCTACAGACCAACAACACTCAACACGTTCTCTTTGCTGGTAAGAGCATTCACCCTTTTTTTCCCCCCTCAGCTCTCGTTATTTGAACTCAGATTATGCATCTCTGCACAGGGGTGAGGTTGTCAAGCTATGGTCCCCAAGATTCCCAATTACTATTTATTGGATTGCACATGGGTCCTTCCAACCCAAGCCATTCTGTGATTCCACAATTCCATGATTAGTAATGGTCTGACAGTGCAGTTCTCACTTGGACAAAAACAGCTCTGAGATTTCAATGCATAGGAACAAAACCCAGGATAAATTCATGAACAAATCATTCAAAAATAGACTCTAAACTCACAGCAAGAAGTCAGGCCCAGGACAGTAACTTTATTTGGCAGGATATTTGAAGGTTTTGATATTTGATTTGGTTCCAGTTTGGAAGAATATGTAGCTTTTTTGTTGCTGAAATTCCCTCTGAAGCAGAATTTCCATTCCCTGCCCAGCTCTGGGGTGGTCTGACTGTCAGGGCTTTGGAAGCCTCTTAAACCTGAACTTCAGGCCCAAGAGTGTGGGAGCTGAGACTTTCCAGCTCCCTTAGCCCTGCAGGTTGTGCTGAGGAGATATGTTAGCCCCAGACAAGCAAACAAACAAACAACAGCCTTTCAGGAGATCTGTTTGATTCCCAGGGTGCCTCTCTGTTTTCAAACACAAGCCATCTCTTTGAAATCCCTGACAAATTGGCAATTTCAACCAAAACAAGAAAGTTTCTTAAAATGTTTCCCACAGCTGTATTCATAAGTCATGTGGCCCACCCCAACTCTAATAAGGAATTAAGCATCAATTGAATAATAGATTAAAATACCATTTGTTCATTCTCAGAACAACAACAATAAAAATCACACTTCATTGGACAGCTTACAATATTGGCCTTTAAAAACAGAGAAAGTAGAGCAGCGCTTTCCGGTGAATTTTTGTTTTTTTTTAAATTATTCTTAATATTCAAAAAAGCCAAAGGCTGCCTTTTCCTTATCTGCCTGAGTTAAAACATACAACAGAACTTCCCTGAAAATAAACAGCTATTCACAATATGGCTGAACTCCTAAAAACCCTAAATATTGAATGTCCAGGAGCATGAGGCCTCATAGATGACACTCACTCAGGCAAAATATTTCAGGCAAAATCGTGCATCTCTGAAAGATGAGTTTTATTTATGGCTTACTAGTGAACAGACATCACTCACACACTTAAAAAAATTCTTATTCTCTGTTTCAGATGTTGATCTAAAATTAAAGTTATCTCTAGATAATTTGATTAAAAATTAAATTAAGAAATCATGGTTTATATTCTCATTTTACTTTTGGTTAAAATTTAACCAATGTTACTGATTTTCATGGAGTTCATTTCCAGGTAAAAATCTACATGCCTGTTTACCTCCACAATCTTTTCACATTTATTATCCTCCTTCCCAGAGGATGCACTCCTAAACCATTACAGATTTCATAATCATCTCTTTTTTTTTCCATAAAAGCATTAAAATTTTATTTTGCTCTGAAAACAGTGTCTTTCTTGTCAGTCTAATTTCATTGCCCCCTGCCTGCCTCCTACTTACTTCAAGCTATGTCAGTGGTATTCATGTGCACACTGAAAGGTCTTGGACAAACTATTAAAATTGAAAAGAATGATTTTGCAAAAACAAGCTGGATCTTCCACCCTTAGATTCCTCAGTCTGCATTCCTGCAACACTAATTATAAATAATGTTATTGCCTGTGTAACTCCAAGAAGACTTTACACAGTGTCAAAGGCATGCAATTCCCATATGGAGATACGCTGTTTCTGGCACAGGAATCAAGTTCGCTTGCTAAGAGCTCTGGGCAGGGGAAACTCTTCAGTTTGAAAGGAAGAAGATTTATTGGGCAGGTTGAGCTCCAGAATGAAATGGCAGCTCTTTCCAGCTGCTGTGACTTTAACCACGCCACGAGGAAATGAATGAATGGGCAAAGAACTGCTGCTCTGACAGCCAGGATATTGCTCATTAAAACTGCACGCTGTATTTACTGAGTCACGGAGACACAGAGATAAACACTGTCATTGGCCAGAGTGAGAACACCAAGAGACAAACTCATATCTGGGGCAAGAAACCGCAGCAGGAGATGGCAGAGTTTTGAACCCAGAGCCTTTTTTCAGCTTGAACACCACAGTGTAACAGGGACCAGATGGATCTCGGAGCTCATGTGCACTTCAGGCAGGCTGGCTCCCCTCGTGCAGGACAGGACAGTGATCATGTCTGCAGTTTCAACTGCACCACACTCAGCAAGGGACACACACAGCTGGCAAGTCCCTCAGGAACCGCAAGAGGCTTTGGTGGAAAGGATCCTAAAGAGATGCTGGAACCCAGACCTGTCACACTGTTTCTGGGGCACACAGCAGATAACAGAATGATGGTGCCTGAGAGGAAATCCTTCCTTCCTTCCTTCACCGTGGAAGGAATTCTCCCCTGTGAGGGTGGGGAGGCCCTGGCACAGGTTTCCCAGAGAAGCTGTGGCTGCCCCATCCCTGGAAGTGTCCAAGGCCAGGTTGGACGGGGCTTGGAGCAACCAGGGCTAGTGGAAGGTGTCCCTGCCTACAGCACAGGGGAACTTGATGGGCTTTAAGGTTCCTTCCAACCCAAACCAGTCTGGAATTCTATGATTGCTGTGGATGTGTTTTAAATGGTTGGGAAAAGGTCAAGGTGGTCCAACTCTAACTCAACAGGACAGCTGGCAAGCAGGGGGCTTGCTTTGAGGGAAGGACTGAATCTGAGACACCGCTAAGTTATGGCAGTTCTAAGCACATGACCCAAAACCATTGGGTAAATTCTTGTGAAGCATGTTGGGGAAGGCACTCACATCTGATCTGTCCTGTTAGCACAGCCCTGGCACAGTAACTGCACTAAATCCCTTGTGTTACAGGAACTGTATCACACCCGCTCCCTTCCCAATGTGTTTTCCCCTCACATTCAGCTCTGAGCCTCGCAAACTGAGCTGAGACACACGGGGGGCAACTCCCCTCTGGATTTGCACCACGCTTTTCTAGAGCCCTCAGAGCCAGATGGTCAACACTGAGCTGCACTGGAGGTCAAGGGAGCCCAGCTGGGGTTTAAACAACCACATCAATTCTGACACCTGCCCCCAGCAGCTCCCGCTGCTGCAGGTGTCTAAATAGTCATATTGGCACCAGCCCAGACCTCAGCAAACACAAGGAACTGGGTTTGTTCCCATCTCTGTGGAGCAGGAATAAATTGCTGAGGGAATCGTGCTCCCCTGGGGCTCTCTCTGGCTCCAGTCACACCAGCAATCAGGAGTAGAATTTGGTCCTTACTTTTGTGTCTGAAACGCCATCACAAGGTGAAAATGGCATCCTAAAGCGATTTTGCTGTACCTCTCACAGCTGTGCCAGCTTGCAATCGTAACTGGAGTAAAATAGTATTACCATTACAGAAAGTACCCCAAGGTGCCAATTTAACTTTCTCATTTTTAGAGTGAAGCCCAGCTTCAGGAGGAGCTATGTTCTTTTCTTGTGCAGCCATGAATAAATGCAACTGAACCATGTTTATCAGAGCTTCAGGTGTTGTCAATAATTGTTCATATCTCTCACAGAATATGTGCCTTTTATTTTACTATTATATTTTTTTAATTATACCTCAGTCATGCACAGAAGCTAAAAGAAGCATTTAGTAAGCTTTTTTTCAGTTCCTATGAAGTCCTAGGGAGTCTCTAAAACGAAAATCTTTAGAAGAATAAATTAAATTTACAGCAGAGGGACAACTCACATTAATCAAATGATCATTAAATCATCAAGATTCTCGCTCCCAGATTGTTCAATAAATTTGGTTTCCTGTTTTTCCTGCCTCTGTTTTGTCTGTAACTCTTATAACCCTTCAAGTACTTCCCAAATTGGCACTTTAGTCTTATCTGTCAATTCTTCTGCGTAAGAGACTGCTCTCAATGCCAGTGTAAATGCAGAAGTCAGAAAACATGGACAGACTTGCCGGGAAGACACATTCTTTCCATAATAAAGATCAATCCAACACTTCTACAATTACCAAGGTTAAATCGCTTTGCAATCCATTTCAACAGAGGGGAGAAAAGTGTTTTAAACACCAAGTTTTTTTAAACACTGTGAAGCTTCCCCTCCAACCACCAATCACAGATTGTGAGCTCCATTAATTAAGCATAACAAGTGCATTCAACAGCAAAAATAACAGAACTATCATTGATATAAAAAAAAATAGGAATGACACAACCATATGAGAGATGCAGTAAAACCAAAATCTTACTGTGCAAGTGATTTTAACATTTTACTTCATTATTTCATTTGGTTGATTACCAAATTGATATCCCATCAATTATCAATAGAAATAAGAAATCTGTTTATTAACTAAAAGGTACTATTTTCTAAAGTCAACTACATTTCACAGAATCCCCCAACAGTTTGGGTTGGAAGGAACCTTAAAGCCTCATTCCAACCCTGCTGTGGGTAGGGACACCTTCCACTAGCCCAGGTTGCTCCAAGCCCTGTCCAGCCTCTCCTTGGACACTTCCAGGGGTGGGGCAGCCACAGCTTCTCTGGGAAACCTGTGCCAGGGCCTCCCCACCCTCACAGGGGAGAATTTTTTCCCAATATTCAACCTAAATTTCCCCTTTCAGTGTGAACCCACTGTGAACTCATGACCTCATTGAAATGTGCCCCATTTGAAAAGGAACACAGGAAGGATTGACAAGAGAATGTGTTGTTACATAGAGTGCTGTTTTCAGATGGAACTGAAACATGGAAACATGAACATGTAAACTGTATTCGAAGATAGAACACATAACTCCGTACCTGCATTCTCTGGACTCGGATATCAGCGGCAGAGAAGCACACATTCTGTTTTTGTTCGCCCATTCAACACCCTTGTCACAGCATTCTTCCACTGACAGCTCTGCAGGAAGAAAGCAAGCCCCAATAGTCTATTTAATACAACCTTGTATCTACCAGTTAAAAACCCCCAGGCAAGAACAAGTGAGTTTGACCCCCCCAGAACAGGGCACCCAGACCCAAGGCAGCCACAACCAAACAAAGCTTCTGGCAGCACCTTGCAATAAGCCCAATTACTATCAACTGTGGCAGTAGCAATACGCAACTTTTTAAAATCCTGAAGAATACAGCAAAAATCAGTGATATCAGAGACAGCTGAATCTCATTACAAGTAAATTTGCAAAACTAGTTTTTCCTGAGGTTATTATCCAAGTAATCTGTTTTACTCAAAAATATTCCTGAAAGTGCCAAAGTATTGTAGAGAGGGACAAAAAGGTATATGGTATTTTGATCACTTAACATCTGACAGAAAAATTAACCCAAATACCAACTTACACCAAACCTGAACCTAAGGGGAAAAGCACATTGAAGACAATTATTTCTGTAGAGTGTATTTTTGCAAGTCTTTAATAAAACTGAATACTGTTAATGAACTGACAAGCACTACAGGTTTGCTTCATATTCCAAGTGCAAAAGTTCACTGCACAGCAGGTGTATCAGAACTTGGAATAAAACAGGAGTCACATTTTCCTATTAATTATCTTGTAGTCTGGACACGGAACAGCTCCTTGTGTAACAAATACACAGTGTGTGTAAAAAACCCCTGTGATTATCCAGAGGGACAGATTCTAATGGTTTCTCCGTGTTTCATAAGTTTTTTGGCAGAGGGCCCTCCAGGCTGCTCCCAGGAGTGCTGAGGGAGCTGAGCGATGACACGGCCAGGCCACGTCCGATTACCTGAGAGCTCACGGTGAACCGGAGAAGTTCCTGAAGAATGAGAGAGAACAAAGGCCTCCCTGACTTCAAGGATGAGAGAAGATCTGTGAAACTACAGGCTGGGCAACCTATTTTAGAATCGTTAGGGTTGGAACAGCCCTCCCAGCCCATGGATCCCCCCTTGTGCCGGATGCCCACCTTGTCCCCCATCCCCAAGCACTGAGTGCCACGACCAGGCCTGCCTTGGACGCCTCCAGGGCTGGGGACTCCAAACCTCTCTGGGCAGCCCCTGCCAGGGCCTGAACACCCTTTCCAGCAACAAATTCCTCCTCATGGCCTGCCTGCTGTCACTTGATACATCTTGACGACAGTTCCTCTCCTCCTGTCCCTTGTTCCCTGGGAGCAGAGCCCGACCCTGACCTCGACCCCCACCCCCAGCTCCCCCCTCCTGTGAGCAAGTTGGAGATCCTTGTCCAAATTACCCATCAAGCTGGTGGCAGAGCGGGGAGTGCACACCAGGTCATTCCCAAGCCTCCTGGGATTGTCTCACCCTTAGCTTTGGTCCAAGCACGTCTCAAGTGAGCACATTTCAGCAGGCAGCCACATTATATTCAAGACTATCCATCCTCACAAATGACTTCCTGCAGAGTCTCCTAAGGACACGCACATGTCTCCTCTGGCTCTCCCTACACCAGTTACAAAGCCATCGTTCCCAGGTGCTCCTGATGTGTGGGGGCTCCAGGCCCCTCCCATCTGTCCACATACCTCCTAAGTAGTTCCAGTTATCAAAATAAGCAGAAATAATTAAACTGTTCATGATCACACTAACTTTGACACACATCAGAGTTTGCTCAACTGGCAGATGTTCAGAAGTGGGGAAGGAAAAAGCAGCTGAAAGCAAGTAGAGAAGGTAACTCAGGGTTTTTTTGCAGGGAGCAACTTGTATTCCCAACTAGTGATTATAATCCTAGGATTCAAAGCACAGAGGAAAGAGTTAAATGAGATTTTAAGATGCATCAGTCATCTTGAGATAGGTACTCTTTTGTACAGTCAATTATGCAGTGTGAAGTTCTGGAGTCCTGCACAGAATTCTGGCTTTAAGAAAGATTACATCAAAATGGAAAATGAGTAAGGACATATTAGGAGGATGGCCAGGGGAATCAAAGCCCTGTTATATGAGGAGAAACTGGGAGAAACAGACCAACCTGTGAAAGGATGTGGTTCCTGTCAACAAATATTACAGCAGTAAACAATCCAGATCACGGGATCCAGAAAAACAAACATTTCAGTAAGAAAATCATTCAATGGAATTACATTAAGTGTTAGTTTATAGCAGAGTTCTGTACTTTGTGACCCAGGTCACCCTTCTACTCTTACTTACATACACAAAGTAATGGTCAAAATTCTGTCGTTACTAAGTCAAGGCAATATTTCTCCTGAATCCCTCAATGTGTCCAGAATCCATGCCAGTGTCTGAAAGCTAAATGCAGTTTACAATGCTACAGAGAAAATCAGTGTAGTGAATAACCTTCTGCCTGTGCTGAAAGCCATGCATTTGTGTCTTCTCTGGGAATAGGGACCCTGTCTGGGGCTCTCTGGCTGACAAACACCATATGCATCAAATTTCATACAATGGGTTGCACATAACTATGTTTTTAGTGCTGCTGTCTGCAATCAATCTTAACTGTGTTGAAAAATGATACACATTTAACTCAAGGGCAGAGCTGGCTGCAGGTTTTTGCAGGGCTTTGTGAAAAATGGTCTTTGGCCAAGTTCCTCCCCAGAATGACAATCCCTGGCTCTGGACACCAGCTCTTCTCTCCAAGCTCTGGCAACACACCTCTACTCCAATGAAATAACTCAAGAATTCAAAGCAGGCCAAGCTAAGCAAGCTTGTCTGTAGGAGTGCATCCAGACAAAGAAGGATCACGGAGAGTTTGCTGAAGGAGAACTGTGGTCCGGACTCATTGTTTTGGTGACATCACAATTCATATCCTCCAAAGGTCCTGCCAAAAATCTCCTGAGAATAGAGGGAAGTGAAAAACAAGCAGTAAAAAAGGACTCCACCCTCAAGTCCATTCTTCTAAAACATAACAATTAAGCAGCAAAAAAATATTTTCTCTTGGCTTTGCAGTTGCTCTAAAACTTGTAATTTGTGGGCAAATCCTTATCCTTTCCAATCTCAGAAAGTGTGTGAACCAGAAGTGATTCTGACCATCTGGGCATTCAGGGCTGTTAATGAGTATTTAGGAACAGGCCCCTTATCCTCTCCTAGCTGTATTTTTCCAGCATTGGGAACTCAACTGCACACACGTGCATATTCATGTCTCTCCCAGTTGGAAACGTTTGGGCAAGCAGTTCATACTGAGGCCACCTGTGCCTCCTTACACCCTCTTCAGGGGACCAACAGCATGGGGGGCTACAGACTGCTCCTTCAGGATGTGCAAGGGTTGGGGCAGTGGGAGGCAGATGGCAGAACTGCTCTGATTACACCATCTTGAAGAATCTCCCTTTCTGAACAGAAACGAATGGCTGTTTTTTCTCTGGCTGTGACCCTGTGTCTCAGTGCAGCTGACGGCTCGTGGCACCCCTCACAGCTGGAGCAGGAATTACAGGTCTGCTCTTCTGAACCTGGTGCTCCTTCAAGGATTCTGCCAAATGCATAATGTTTCATGCAAATCAGAAAAAGAACTCCCAGGCATCTGAGAGAGAATGCCCTTCTGGGAAAGGCTGGTGACGCTGTCTGTGCTCAGCTGCAATGTGCCCTTTTATATGGAGGAAGAAACCCTCCAGGGAAGTTGTGACATGCAGGAATACACTGGCTGGTCCATTTTGTAAATTTGAGAAGCACTTGTTCAGCTTTCTGGTTTCACAAGACAGAAAAACATGATAACCCAGAGCTCTGGTTAGATGGTAGCATGGTGGCTTCCTTTTCTAGATACACTAATTTTGCATGCTAAAGGACTAGTTGAGAAAACCCAAGTTTATTTGGGATAAAATCCAACAAAGCTTTATCACTACTTTGTCCCTTTACCAAAGCATGTGCAGCAGTGCA
Source organism: Lophotriccus pileatus (assembly GCA_035583135.1). Lineage (NCBI taxonomy): Eukaryota > Metazoa > Chordata > Aves > Passeriformes > Tyrannidae > Lophotriccus > Lophotriccus pileatus. Next base: position 65,458,828 of record JAWWES010000041.1, read on the forward strand.
TCCAAGAGAACTTGAGCTGTGTTGTGTGGTGACAGCGATGACGCCTGTCCTGATGGCAATGTGGTGGTGCGTGTTGGATTCCCAGAGAGATTTCCGGAGTCTCGAGAAGAGGACAGCAGAAACACAGCTGGAACTCAGTTCTTTAATTTTACAAAAGCTGTCATGAAGTAAAGCTATCAGATAAGATATGATTAAGGCCACAACTATTCAAACATTTTGTGTGCATGATGCATCCATGGGCTGGCTCTGACTATGCACACAGGCATGATGTGTACGAGCATATGGTTGCTTTAAAAAAAGGTAGTTTGCTAATCTTAACAGGATTGCGATGCTGTGTGGGAGTTCAAAGCAAGAAATGTGGTTAATATCTGCATAACCTTAGACTTCTATGATGTAATAATTGCTTATTCAGCTGCTGCAGTGAATATTTTCTGCAAAAGGAAGATAAGCTTAAGAACGTTACCCAAAAGCATGATTCCTGGAATGAGAAACCCTGAATTGCTTCTGGGAATTGTACAAAAAATAAGCAGAAGTAAAAAGGACTGGATAAATTTCACGGCAGTAGCATTCCAGTTAGATGAAAGAGGGACAGATTTTTTTTAGGTAACAATCTACAGTAGCAGCTATTCTGTACAGTTGCCTGTGATGGAAAGGTCTATGCAGCATCCAGGATTGGATAGCTGTTCATTACTCAGTGCTGATCCATGGAACAGTTACCTATCTGAAGCTGGTACCAAACCAGAGCTACACCTGCGCCTAGATGGGCTCTCCAAGGAGTGCCAGAAAAGTTTGCCAGTTCTTCAGGGAAGTCACTGATATGACCCTGACACCCATCAGCTTCCCAGCCCACATAACCAGCTGTGGTTGGGTACGGGTTTGGAACTCAGTCCAGGTCAAGGGGTCAAAGTCACATCTCCTTATGAAGGTGTTTTCAGTCTTTTAAGCACATTAATCACTTAAGTTTGTAGGATGTGGTTCAGAGCTTGTCCTTCGCTCAGTTCCCTCTGTCAGAGGCTCAGCACTGCAGAACGTGAGGAAACAGAACGTGATTCTCACTCCTCAGCACAGGAGGATCCAGGCAGCAGATGGACTCCATGAGAGCTCTGAATTAGTCCAACACATTTCACTAACAGTATGTCAGCCAGAACTTTTGGAACTCATGATTACAACACACATGTATTGGTTTAGGTTTCCAGTAAGAAATCCACTTGCAACATTCCCTGTGTACCTTTTTGATAATATCTTTCCTGTCCTGTCATGAAAACTCTCTCACTAGTGATGCTCATCCATCTAACTGCCAGATGAAAAAAGCCCAAGCCTACTTCCAGGATTTGTCAAAATGACAAACTGGCCATCCATAATACTCACAGTCACATTCTTTGTCTTCCAGCCTCCCTTTACACCTGTACTCTCACAAAACCACAGCCACTGCACATCCCTCTGGCCAAGGCTCCACTTTGCTCAAGGTTCAGGGCAAAGTGGTCTTGGTCTGATCTGCTGCACTAAATCAATAATTTCTTGAACGATGACACCTGGCTAATATTAGATGGACAAGTCAGCAGCTTTTGTAGCAGGGATAGCAGTCAAGTGCTGGCAGCTGGGATTTGTAGTCTTGATTTTCTGGCTGTTCTTACAACAAGCTGTGGAAATGCTGTCTCTGGCAATGCAAACACACTCTGGCTGGCCACTTAAGGCATCACACAGACCCAGAGACAGGTTTAGACAAGAGGAAAGCCAGCTGACTTCAAAGATCCAACTGCTAATAGACTGACATGACAAATCCAGCTTTGCTGCATCTTGATCTTGTGTGTAAACGCAGGGATTAGGCATATAGAGTAAAGAAAAGGGTGAAGACCTGAAACAATGAAAGATGAAGATGTACAACAGAAAATCTGGCCTCATGATTCCCTGAAATAGTTTGAATTGGAAGTAAAGGAGTAACGCAGGAAAACATTACCATTGTTCATGTGAGGTGATTAGAGTATGTGCTGGATCTCTTGGGACTGGAGTTGGAATGAAGATGCCCGTCTTCCATTTCGTATGCAGGGAAAGAAGTAAAGTGAATAGCAGCCCTTCCTTTTCTGCAGATGTCGTGGGTTAGCAGGGTCCCCCCCCCCCCCGGGGGACTGTAAGATGGTTTGTCCAGGTTGATTTCCTGGACAAAACCAATCAGAAGCTCTGGTAACGCCTTTTGCAATTACATCTTTAAGAAACGGAAGAGAAGGTTAGTGGCGTAGTTTGAAATCAAGTAGCC